>CALNHX010008188.1:0-63848 GCA_940337035.1 Agriotes lineatus
ATGTGTGAAAGTTAAAACAGTTGGCAATTCCATTCGCAAACGGCAAAGAAAAGGGAGCACAAAAGTGTCCCGCGTAAAATCAAATCAGCAAACCGCAAAGCCGCGAATGGCGAGGTCTGCCTGTACTTATATTTAATCTCTGGACGACTTGCCTATCAGATACTTGTTGCAAATATCGCAAAAGGTTTGCCTTCGATTTTCACGCTAAGCCGAGTGTTGTCAGATATCACAAGATTCAGGGAAGCAATTAAAATACTTCAAGTAAATACATTTTTTACCACCGCATTTTGTCAGATTATCAACAGTAATGTATTAAGTGCATAGTGACTTGCCGATAATGCTGGTCAGATTGCACGACCAGCTGGATTGCGATGAAAATATGTCCTGACAGCGAAGCTGGAGGGCGTATTTTCTAAGCAATCCAGCGAGAGTGCAATCTGACGAGCATTATCGAAGCAAGGAACTATGCACACAATATATTTTGCGTGACTATTGCTTGTATCGATTAAAAAACTAACGAATCATTATTTTAATGAGTAAAGGTCTGGACACACATTCCCGGACCGTGCCAGGGTCGGAAGACGGCCAGGTGACGACTGTCACCCGGCGAATGAATTGCACAGTGAAATTAAATGCATCTGTTCACACATCACCGTGCCATGTCCGGGCGCCGTCACCGGACCGGGCCCGGGCCAGGTGATAATAGTTTTGCTTACTTTTTGACGGTGACGGTCTGGTTTCGATGGTAGATTAGATCTGCTTTCACACAAATCTTAGCGTTTTGAAAATACTTAGTGGGTTTATTTTGATCGCAGCATTTGAAAACTTTATAATTCATTGTTTATATACGGCGTGAATATAGACATAGAACAACTGATAGAGGAGGTTCGAAAGTTTACAGTACTCTATAAGCCAGTGGCGTAACTATGGGGGGTGATATGGGTGTCGGAACACCCCCCAGAGGCTTCAGGAATAACTAAAATTCGTCTTAAATAAAAAAATCTAAAATTGCTTTTTAGGTATAATAATTGCATATCAATTATTACATTCGGAATTCAGACTCGACCATTTTTAAAATCCGATCTCAACGAACCTCCTTCGGACGTGATTGATGAGTTGAAATTGCCAAAATGTACAAAATCTTCCATATAAAACAGCAATAGATGCGCTAGCTACGTGCAATAAGGACATGTTTCCAAGCATAAAGTTGCTGCAAATTCTTGCAACGATTCCTGTGTCAATTGCAACAGCTGAAAGATCATTCTCCACCTTAAAAATAATTAAGACTTACCTCCGAAATACAACAGCGCAATATAGGCTGAATGGATTGGCAATGCTCTCCATTCACAGAGAACTGCAGGTGAACGTAGATGAAATTATAAACGAGTTAGCAAAAAAAAGCCAAGAGAACTTGAATTACTACTATAAGTTGTATTGCAATTGTAATGATTTTATTGGTTATAAATAAACAGTATAGTTGCTTTCATTTCTAAAGGACTTGCAGTAGGCCGTGATTTAACTAATTTTCTACAGTCAAAATATCATTTAACATTTTCATAGGTTATAGAGTTATTGCAAGGACATGCATTATCTTCGAATTTTGTTTTGCAAGCAAGCTGTAATATAACTCTTTCTCGCGGTGTTATTACAATTAATATCAAACCCCAAAGTGTAAGTCAAAATGTAATAGCTCTCTTTTTGGAGCACTATTAGATATCAAATTAAATATACCCCTTTTTATAATTATCAAAAAGAAGCACTATCAGGTATAGTTCACTTATGTACTTACCCTACTTCTTAATGTAATGACTAGTAATTGACGTATCTCTTAAATCAATTTGACATTTAAAATTATGTCATGTGATTATTTTTTTAAACCTCGACTAGTCAGTTTTACAAGCAATGGGACTCATAAATCCCAGCTGAATGGGTTAATCTTCAACTAACAACTTTATCTTGCAGTTAAAGACTGAATTACTTTTAAAATAAATTAACTATTTGACTTTACTCAAATACACGTTTCAGGTACTTCAGTTTGTTAGTAGCACATTGAAGTTTGATCTGACATTACAGAATAAAATACAAATTGTCAAAAACAATTAATCGAATATTAAAAATGTTTATATGAAAATTCTAAAAATATCCTAATTCCAAGAAGTAAATTTCAAAATAGAATTGTCAAAAAACGTCGAGTACTCGAATCACTATTAATTTTAGAAAATAATTCTAAATTAATTTCTAAATACAATTACAATTATCTTAATGATTTACCGCACCAAACTTGCTGTATAACTTCTTAATATTTCGTAAGAAATGGGCACTAACCTTCTGATTGTCTCTCTTGTACCTGAATTCTCTACCTCAGCTTCTAACTGGATAAATTCTAGTCAGAAAACACCTGCCTGGGTTGTTCCCGGCCAAATCAAAGCTCGTGGTAGCTCTTTGAAACCTCTATTATGTGGATAGACAGTTCAACAGCATACCATAACACTGGCTTTCACTGGTTTTACTGGCTTCGTAGTAATATACCACGTTAAATGGAATCAAATAGTCTTGAATTTATATTTGTATAATATTTGTAACTTAAAGTCAAATTTGATCGTAGAGAATACTATATTGCTAATACGTATCAATCATCAATTATTATTATTCTTCACAATTAATGGGAATTTAACCCTTAACGTGACTATTTCTCGTAGATGATCAATTCAAGTTATTTTAGTACTACTAATATAAACAACCCTCTGTCTGTTTGCCCTTACAACCCCACTAGTTAAAACATACAACTGATATACATTAGATATCTGGATATTATTTAAATTACATGCATCATTCATACGGTATGCTGCATTACAAAGCTAAGTTGTTATTTATTTAGCAAATAATTATTTCTGACTTCTTTTGGTTAATAAGCAAATAATAAGCAAAAAATAAATCATAAATGTAACTAGGTGGTCTATACTGCCAAGAAGTTAAATCAAGGCCTACCGCAAGTCCTGTAGAAATAAAATCAACTATACTTTATGGTACACTCATTTTTTTAAAATTCTTATTGTAAGGTTGATCACATGATCACTCTCCCAGAACACCCCCCCAGAGTAAAATCTTAGTTACGCCGCTGTCTATAACCAAGCTAATGAAAAGTACAGAAACGCAGAGTACAAAGACAGAGTTTGGAAGAAAATTGAGACAATATTCCCGTATATTTTTAACCGATCACGTCAAAGATTTCGAAGCAGACTGACAAAACTTCCGAGTCCCACTGTCCGGAACACGGCCGGCACACGGACATGTGTGGTTTCTAGATGAACAGACCGAGACATAACCGGGTGACGGCCCGTGCTCCGGTCCTGACACGGTCCGGGAATGTGTGTCCAGACCTTAAGGTGGAATACTACCGATAAGTTGTTATATAACAATAATTATCGATGCAAGCCGTTTTTGATTGTATGAAAGTTAAAAAAGACGTCGTTCGACAGATGTATGCAATAGTCTTTATAATCCCGACACTGATTAA
The DNA here is from genome assembly GCA_940337035.1 of Agriotes lineatus. Classification (NCBI taxonomy): domain Eukaryota; kingdom Metazoa; phylum Arthropoda; class Insecta; order Coleoptera; family Elateridae; genus Agriotes; species Agriotes lineatus. The sequence goes on from CALNHX010008188.1 coordinate 3,518, forward strand.
TTCTTTTTTAAATCTATATGACTATACAGCTATAGTACGTTTTTTCCGATAAAAATTTCAAGTTCAAGATAAAATTGGCAAAACTGCTTTTTTTAAATTATTAGAAAATTTATTTTCGTCAGGTTTTTCTTTAAACGACTTTTGTCACTTTGACATTTAAATTAAATTGTCAGTTTTTCTTTTTGAAACTTGAATACGCGTAAAATCAGAATCTTTTAAAAATTAAATGTAGTGGAAGTGTGCAGAGGAACTGTTGGATCTGTATCTAAACACACCAGAAAAAGACGTTACGAAAGATTAGCAAGAGCTTTTGATGTATGTACATAGAACTTTAATGCCAGATTTTAAATTTCCCACCAATTTTTAGTTCTATAAAGTTACTAAAACAAATTTTGCCAACATATATTTTTTAAAGAATCCAAGTTATGCCAACATAAACCCTAAATTCTTTGACCTTGAAAATTTTTATAGGAAAAAAACGTACTTTACTTATTTATGTCTCCTTATTTCCGACACTGCTTTGTTTTTGTTAAAATGGTTGCGGAAATCATCCAGCAGTCTCACGCTATCGGAAATCTTTCGCATTCTTTGGAAATCTCCGCAATCTTTGGCAAGCCCCCGCAACCTTGTCACATTTTTTCCTTAGTGGTTAACCCCTCGATGACAACACAACATGAAGTAAGATAACTGCAGCAGAAATGAAGTTCCTCAGCAAAATAAAAGGGAATACAAAAAGAGACAGATGCAGAAATGAAGACATAAGAAAAAGCATACAACAAAAGCCAATTACTCAAATAATAGAAGAAAAACCACTGAAATGGTTCGGAGAATGCAAAACAAGACACTAACCAGGAAGGTAGCATAATCCAAAAGACAGCGGAAGCAAAGCGTAGGAAGACCAAGCAAGAATATGAAACTAAGAATAGAAGAATTTGCAAAGAAAGGGGGTAAAACAGTTAGTCAACTAAAGCAAATGGCAAAAGATAGGGAAAAGTGGAAGACATGGGTGGACACTACACTACAACCGATGCCGTAAGGCATAAGGCAATAATAGACAAAAAAGAAGAAAAAGGACTCAGTTTTGGGAGTGTTTTTGAAAAAATAGTAGTAAATAAGAAAGTTGTTCAGTTTTATGCGATCTTTTATGTAGTAAAATTTATTGTGTGGACTTCCATAACACCCTGTATTGTAAAGTAATACTCTTTAATTCTGCAGATACTCTTTGGGCTCCTACCCGTTGTATCTCCATGTTCACCAAATAAATAAACTGTAAAAACTTAAACTCCAAATACAGTAGAGTTTCGCCCATCCTCTCTCTTCGAGTATTCGACAATCCGCATAATTCGGACTCTACTGTACCTATGATTATTCTTCAAAACAATTTCCACTTATTTATTTGCTCATTCAATTGTTTTAAGCTGTTAGTGACTCTCAAACTTTCAATATTTTAAAATTTAGACCACCTCATTAACCAAATGTGAATCTACTGGAGGTCAGTCACTACTTGCCAATAGACACGTATTACACTGCTATAATATTTACATTTTTAATAAATATAAACAATTCATGCAAAGTCCAATCACGTATTATGGTGATAATCAGCCTCCTTTATTTGTCCCTAATGTCAAGGTTATATCACTTCAAAAGAACTCTATGTTTAGTATATCGTAGTTCACCTATAGTTCATTCAGATTCAAGATCGAGCAAAATCTGCAACCCAAACTACAAATATCAGCAGTAAGTTGATCACTAATATGAGTTTATTAAAATCTAGATCAGAGAGATATGGCTTTGTTGGTGTCTTGATGAGTGTCAAAATCAATGTGTCATGTTTTTAATATGAATCTTTGCTTAGGGAAGGCATTTGCAACATTTTTTAGGGGATAAATTTAATCTCAGGTCACATTCAGCAGATTTAATTTAGGTAGACATCCCACAATTTTCCCATTTCAAGCTTTGCAAATTTGCCAAAAACTGTAACCTCTATATTATACCGAGTGACCATAAATGGTTGTAATTTTTTTCTTAGGTTGGCACAGTTTATGTTGGTGGCACTGTACGCCTATGTCAATGACACAGACTGACGCAAAATCTAACCTGCTACCCTCGAATTTGACATAGACTTACAGTACCAACAACATAAACAGTGACAACCTAAGAAAAAAAAATCACAACCATTTATGGTCACCCGGTACTATGTACTTACATCCCATGATCTACATTTTAATAAAATCAAATTAGTAATCAACGGACTGCTGATATTTGTAACTTGGGTTGCAGATTTTGCTCAATCTTGAATTTGAATGAACTATAGGTATGTTATCAGGTTATCACTCATTTCTTGGCGTAATAGGTCATTTGCTCTTTATTTAGCAATGCGGTATCAGATAATATTTTAGCGCATACTTGAAGTACAACAATCTTTATATTAGTATAAATTAAATCACAATTTTTAAGTTGGCAAACCAATACATATTTAAGACATTGCTGATTCATAAAATACTAATATCCACTACACCTTTCTGCAAAATGCAAGGTATGAATAGACAATGCATATGTAAGTTCATCAGTTTAATAGAAGCAGCGGTCAACTACTTTCTAATGTTGCCTGACAATACACACTCGCATAATGACATAATAATACTAACAAATAGGATTCGCTTTCAACTTTCTCCATCTGTACAATGCTATAAACGACCAAACTTAAATTTGCTACTATAATTTTGTTTTAACTCGAATTAAGCCATTTTTATATCGTGGCATAGATCACATACCAGACAATTTCAGTAAATATCCATTTTGCTGTAGTATCTGTGTTGCTATGTAAACAAGTTTAAAATCTGTTGTTCTATAAAATTATAATTATCAATACAAATACACATTACAAAATTGCAAACTGTTTACATAACTTGACAAGTCAATCAACTCTGTGTGGTTTGTCTAGATTGTAAGTGCTCTCTTCATGAGAATCTCAAAAATTGTAAAAGATTCCGACTCGATGAATTTATAATAAATGTGCAGCATTGTGAGTGCTTTATTACCCACATTATATTTCGACGTCAAATCTTGTACTGTTTAATTACATATTGTAAATTATATGATTAAATAAATTCACATCCAAGACCTTGCCTGCTACTGGAACATTAACATTTTCAATTTTCATTTATAGTGTATAATTTGTTACTATCACTGACAATACAAAGCAATTTCCATATTATGGATACATCTTTTTACAAATATTTCAGATATAAATTTTAACATATCTAATTACCTTAATTTTTTAAATGTGCTTGATATCTAGCGCAGTGCCCAGTGGCTTAGTGGTTGAGAAACCAAGCACGGCTAATTCGATCCCGGTGAGGTTATTAAAAATTTAAAAAATCAAATAGAAACCTCTATAAAACGTAATTTTTTAGAAGAGATGTAAAACCGTGGGTCCCACATTAATAAGATTTGTAACATGTACATACAAGATCCTTAGCTAGGGTTAAGCAAAATTCTAGCCGTATGGCCACAGCAGGCACCTGATACCCCGCCTGCCGATCAATATGGATCATAATATCACTTGGGATGCTGCAATTTTTTCTAATTTAACCAAGCCTCATAGACCTAATACCACTCTAGATGTACACAAAAACAAATACCTTGGATAGCTTCGACGTTTTATAGCTCTATTAATAGCTGCAACCTTAAATATGCAAGGATAATCAACACCTGTTTCCCGAGCACGTTTGTGTAGCCACTATAATATATACTAAAATAAAAATCAGTTTACTTACAAACACAATCATGATAAAAAATGCAGCAAAGTAGGAGCTCCTGGCCATCCACATGCTGACAAAGCGATAGTGTTCGCCAGTCACTACATTCCTGCAACAACATTGTATAATTCGATAAATCTAGTACGAGATAGATTCATGTGCTTACCTCAGGTAACCCTTATTGTCTTCCTTTTCCGCGAGAGCTTTAATGGATGCCATCAGCAAGTCGTCGAAGCCGAGAAACTCCTCTAAGATGAGACGACTGAAGGAATCTCCGAAGCACACGTCCTTGCCCGGATCTAGAGTTACTATTTGTACAGGGACTCCCAAACGAGCCCTCGTGGTAGGACTCAAACGTAAGAATCCATACTCTAATGAGTACTCCACGATGTACTCGTCCTCTGGCCAAACTAAAATAATAGCGCAATATAATGCAACAGTTCATTATTTAAAAAGCATAATTTTATTTAAAATAACTATGAAACAAATAAAATAAAAACTTACTGCCTTTACCTAACTTTTCCGCATTGTGAGCCCCACTTTTCATTTCAGGTGCTGCTTCTTTCCCTTCATCGACTAAACTAGAAATTATAGTAGTTTCGTTGGTATACTTAATATCACTATCTGCATTTTCGGCTATAAACTGTGCACGTTCGTGGGTTAGGTCGTTTAAACCGTTCCAAGTTGTAGACACTGGTAGGCTCTCTGATGAATTTGCTGTAGTGCTTGGTAAAAAATTGTAAATATTGATCTTGCTTTGGCCCATTTCAGACTGATTACTATAATTTTCACTAAGAGGCTCCGTTTCCTTAGTGCTTTCCTCAACAGCCGAAGGTTCAATGTTGATAAAGCCGTCGCGAACTACAAAGCCCAACATGCTAGTAAAATCTTCTACTTTTTCGTGCTTCAATTTCTGCTCTTTGGCATAGCTTTGTTCTATGTTGTAATCCTGGCCAGCATTCCTTAATATTTCCACCCTCAGAATGCCATCTCTAGGCCACGAGTTTTTTATATGATCTAAACATGTCACTGGGGACTTCGTAAATGCCATATGAATATACACTAACACAAAAAACGCACCTATGGCCTTTAAAAGGATCATAAATTCTATGAATCTACGCACTGGTCTAGGAACTGTTCGAGCATAAGCTAAAGCACTTCTAAAAAATAAGGTATGAAACAGTCGATCCCTGACATTGAAGAGAGGATTTTGATTGTTGTTGTTTCGGAAACGGTTGGTGTTTATAAGGGGCCCACCATTGATGTAGTTGTTCTCAGGATTTACTCCTTCAGGAGCCGCAGCTCCTGCCGCATTGTTACCAGACATTCTTGATCACTTGTCGATGCACCTTACCAATATAAACATTTTACAAGTAGGGCATCAGGTTAATCTCATTTGCAATTTTTTTAACCTCAACACCACTATGAGCACGATAGTAAAATTCGGACAGGCTCCAAGTGCGCATTATTAGTTCAGATCACACAGTGCAGTACTGAAAACTTGCTATTCACTGATTGTAAGTTTATGTTAATTAAATATTTTGCAATTAAATGCATAAAAAATTCAATTTGACAGCTGTCATAAAGTGTTACGTTTTTGCAAATACATGCGTCACATGTTGCAGCTGATGTCTCTTCCTTCGCTAACCGTTGCCACAATTTTATGTTGCATTAACAGTGAAACTTGCCAGGAAAAAACTTCTATTTACAAAATAAAGTATAACCCAAATAACCTTAAGAGATCTTTCACATTTGCTAGAGGAACTATAAAATATCGTTATTACAGAACACTGTAACAATATTTGTCGCTCTGCAGTACTTAATCTTATCGATAATAGATGGCACATCCATTGAAAAGAAATAAAAATCACTTGATCTATGGAACTGACAAACAAATCCAGTCACATAAAAAATCTGGTATGATACACTCACACAACTCCTTTTTACAGTGATCTTATAATTAGTAAAAAATTTGATTTTTAATTTTTAAGCATTTGTCAAAAATTACAAATTCTACAGAAACCATACAAAATAGAGCGTTAGTGGAAGAGACAAATTTTCTCTAAAACTTTAAAATTTAAAAATGTCATAATATACCGGGTGTTCTATTTAAAATAGGAGTTAATAAAAAAATAGAAAAAAGTAAAAGAAACCCATTTTACAAGTATTCAACTGGAAAATCACCTATCTCACATCAAGACACATTAAAAATGTAATAAAATAGTGACATTTGAAAAAAATCGTTATGAGCCGTTTTTGAAAAAATCACAAGAGTAAATACCTACTTCCGGTTATGCGATTTTCTTCAAAAGCTTACTGTCTTCAATGCCATACCTCTTTTCGTTTTTGAGATATTCTGTTCACAGACAGACACACAGACTAGGGTTGCCAGAAATGAAAATGTCAAAAATAAAAGAACTAACTTGAAAATATAAAAGCTTCAAAAAATATATAGAAGATTCAAATAAATCATTTATTACTATTATTATATTAGGTATAATTACTAATGTATTAAAAATAAACACATATTAAACATTCAAATATATGAAAATTATACCGATTAATCACTAGGTAGGTATTTTAAATTCAACTCAACAAATAAAACATTAAAACATAAAATATCACTTTAAACTGAACATTGCAACTCTATCCTTTTCCTCCACCTCTAACTATAAAAATAACTCGAAAATACAGTAAAATAAAAAACTTTAAAAACTATACTTTGAATTTTTTTGCATGTCTGCCAAAACTATTTTATTTTCTCTGACAAAATCAAAAAAATTTAAGCAATTTCTTTCAAATATATTAATATTAGTAGTTCTGCCCTAATTAATTCTGTAAAACATCGATTTCTAGAATCGTTCCACTTGTTCCCCATAATAGAAAATACCCGTTCTACAAAAGCGGAAGTAGCCGGCATGCTTAAAATAAGAGACAGAATTTAAATATATTTGGCAAATCTGCCTTTTGAAAAATTATATGCCACTTTTGACTGGTTGAAATATTAGTATTACTATTACTATTATCGTCAGTTTGATGACTTTGATGTAGGGTCACCAACATTGATTTGATACTGACCCGAAGAAAATAATTTTGGGGGAGGAAAGCCGGGGGATAAAATTTATAAAAAAAGAGCAAGATACAGTAGTTTTTTTAGATTAGAAACGCATGATTCCAAAAATTATATTATATTTTTAAGTAGTATGATGTACGACATTTTTTACCCCCTCCGTGAATACATTAAATTTGAACACGACATCCCGTAAATAATTATTTGCTCTTTTTATCTTAGCTAGTGCAATGAACAAGAAACTCTCTTAATATTTCAGTTAGTGGCTTATGAAAAATCACTATCTACCAGAACAGGAATCTGGTTCCCTCTTGTAGTGTTGGTTGGACTTAAATCTAACTTTAAATAATGTACAAGAACAGCCGATTTGTTGTCTTCACCTATTGATTTCAAAGCACAAATAAAAACACATAAAAACACAAAGAACAGACATTTAAGCTCACAAAAGAAATAGAAGAAAATATAATTACATTTTCAACCAACCTACGTGCGATATAGCTTAAGGCTATTCGCAGGCATGCTGCAAACCTACACGAACAACGTAAAATATCATCAAAAAGAGCTTTGAAATAATTTTATTAAAAAAGAACGCATATGTTAAAATGTCTGTACCAAAAACCCAATGTCAAAATTGCATGAAGCTGATACTTATTTGAGTTCAGTCCTGTTTAAACTCACGTGCTAGCTATTCGCTGATAATAAACATCCCTTCGCTTTTGAAATAGGTAGCAGTTAAAGGCAACCTTACCACGATGACATAAAAACATTTTACTTGGAACTGGCTGCTGCATACCCTTGGAAACAGCACGCCTCGATTGCATCATCCGCTCCTGGTGCACATGATGCTGGGAATCTCCGAGAGCGTGCAGTCCTTGTAAGGACAGTTGAGTTAGCGCTTTTCAAAATTGATGCTTTAAATGAGCCTTTAACTGTAGCACAATGGGTGTACTTACATGTACACACGGAAAATGCGTTTTAGGAATTTACAAACGCTGGCTCGCTGCACTTTAACACTGTTTGCAGCAAACGTTGACTGCCAGACTCTTTCAGGCTGCTTTGAATTAACTTATATCGTCCTGGGCCAATTCGCGTACTATACTTTCGATTCGAAAAAAATTCATGCAGCTCTCAGAAGAGTCGTTTTTGGCGTCGCTTTTGTTAAATTTTCATAAGTTGAAATCCCCGCAATCAGCGTAAAGCACATGTTTCTTGCTGCAATCACGGAAACCGAAATTCACAGTACACATCCAGCGCAGGACCGGCTTTGCGAACATTCGGTTAAATAAAATACAATACTAAAGCTAATAATAAAACATAAGAAATTCAACTTGGCCTTTAAATATTTAAGCATGAAAATAAACGTTATCGGTGAGGGATCCAGCTGTCCCGTTACACATAGCATAATTCTCGGCCTATATAAATCAGGAATTAAAGAACAAAACTACTTTATACATTCCATAAAATAACATTTTAAAAATCCATCTTAGAAGATACGTAAACTATTACGAAACGAAGTTTTTCGGAAAAAAATTAGGTATTACTATTTTAAACAATTATATTTTTTGTTTCTTTTACATAGGAGTACAATTTTTCGCAATCTATGTCTGTATGAACCTTAAGTTAACCCGCAGAATTTTATTGAAATCCCGGAGTCCGAAGAATGATTGCCAAACCCGAAGTCTTCGGGTCAAAATGACAGTGTTGGCAACCCTACTTTGATGTAAAAATTTGATCGTCTTGTTAAGAAAATTAATCTCATCAAACAGTTGATCCATATTTAACTGCATTATCTGGACAAATTTTTCTGGAATTGCTTCAACTATTCCATTAAAATCATCAAACTTAAAAACGGTATCTTTATTAATTTTAAATATTGAAACTTTTGCTAGCCAAGTGTTTTTTTGAAAATCAAACCATTTATTTATGTAATTAATTGGCGAATTCAGCACTTGATAGAACTGTGAGTCTAAGTTATTCGATACAGTCTTATTCTCAATTTTTTTTCAGTTTTGAATTAACCAAGAATCCAAAAAAATGTTCGTTCATTCTTTTTTGTAATTTCGTACGCAAATTATCCATTATTTCATAAACACCTATAACAGAAATTTTAGAACCTTCAAGAAGTTTAATGGCATTCTCAAAGATAGTTAAAAAATTATTACAAAATAATAAATAAATTTCAGGAATTTCACACGGATTTTCATATTCATACTCTCTTAAACCTAATAATTTTTTAATATGAATAGAGCCGGGCGCCATAGCTCAGTGGTAAGCATTCTGGCTACTGATCTAAGGGTCGAGAGTTCGATCCCCGATCCCACTGAGGTTTTTAAAAATTAAAAAAATGCGGATGAAAGCCTCTATAGAATGCCATCATTCGGAAGTGATGTAAAGCCGTGGGTCCCATGTTCTACGATGTGTAGCATGTAAAAGATCCCTTGCTAAGGTTGGAACTCCTTAGTCTCGGCAAAATTCTAAGTAGGACAAAGGTACCTGGTACTCTGCAGGCCTAGACCTTGTTCATGGGGTTGGCAAAAAGGACCTATAAAGGCCTACTTGCTAGACGTAAGTCTCCCCAAAAATAATACAATACAATATGCATAGGACAATCATTTGTGCTTTGGAAATATGAAACAATCGGTGCCCAATTTTGAAGCAGCCTTCCAATACACGGATTCAAAGATAGCCACCTTGTTGTAACATGATGTAACACATCTTTGAAATCCTGCTCAAAAAAGTCAAAAAATCCCTTAAGGGCATCTCTGCGTTTTGATGAAAGAGAAAAATGAGAATATATTTTTTAAATTAAATTCTCTACATCTACTTCTAGTTTATCTATTGAGTGTTTGACAGCATTGTGAAGTATATGCGCGTGAAAGTTAGCTTTAAAAATATCGTCATTTTTCTCCTTAAGTCTCGTATACAGGGTGTAGAAATGCTTTACGCACCATAGGGATTTCAATGGTAATTTTTTCATATGAAAATATTTGCTTCCCTAATTATTTTAGAGCAAACTTGTATGGAAGGTTTTTGTAGAGAAAAAAATTCTGTATCCATTTCTGCCAGCATTTGTCATTTTACATTTCGGAAAACCGATAATTTAAAGCCATAAAATTATCATTTTTAGACAAATCAGTGGTGCCTTGAAATTATTGAAGCATCTCAAAGCATCAACAAATTAGTTTGTTGTTTATTTGTTTGCATCTGTCAAATGTAGCGGCAAACATGGCACTTATTGCACCTGATCTGCTTCCAGCATACCACCACTTCACAATTTGCACCGATTTTTGAAAAAATGATAATTCTAGTTTCTTTCATTATTAGGTTTTCTGACGTAAAATGACAAAAATTATGACATAAATGGATGCAGAATTGTTTGCTCTACAAAAAATCTATTTACCGGTTTCAGGATATTAAGCCTTTGTTTACATATTCAAAAGTAGGCTGGTAACTAGGTTATAACTTATCTGTAGGGTTAAGGAATATTACCCTACATGGAAACCATAATCCCACAGCAACCGATAAACTATTGAACAAATCACGGATTTTATGAATCATAACAGCTTTAGATGTTTTAAAAACCTCGCTCTACGAGCTCGGATTTCAAAACATCTGCGGCAGTTATAATACTCATAACATTCCTAGATTTGTTAATAGCTATTACAAGTTTGCCCTAAAATAATTAGGGAAGCAAATATTGTCATATGAAAAAATTACCATTGAAAACCCTATGGTGTGTAAAGGATTTCTACACCCTGTATAGTGAATTATGCACACCAAAATTGGCGTTGCAATTGTCCGCGCTTAAACAAGTAAGGTGATCAATTGACAAATTCATAGTTCGCAAAGAGTTCGTCACAATGTGAAACATTCCATTGGCACTTTCATCAGAATTTTCGACAAAATCTACTAATTTATTTTGTACTCCAAATTCTGATGTAAAAAACTGTATGACATAGGAAAAAATTTCCTATGTTTCGGTTAGATGCATTAACTTCTACTTCATAAAATGTATTTTTATGAATTACGTTCGCCTAAGCTAGCATCTGAAGCTCTAATACGTCCAATAGCATTTTTAGCTAAAATTCTGTCAGCTTTGTGTCGTTCCTCCCATATATCTAATACTTACTATATTGCTAGCGGCTATGAGTGGGAAACTCACCAAGGAAGTGAGACAGACAACCAACTCTTCAGTGTATAATGCATATATATAATACACATATATTGCTGGTAGGGCCTGGAAACTTCAGAAAACATTACGGCGCCGACATAGTTTCACTTAGAGTATAATGCATCTCGTGCGCATGCGTGAGAACCCGAACTCCGCCTTTTTAAGCGAATTTTAAAGTTAACCACTTCCCCATTGGGCGGACGACGCCGCCGCGCTTGCGCACATCTCACCGTATACATGAAGGAGTTGGTTGTGTGTCTCACTTCATCGGCTAGTTTCCCACTTATAGCCGCTAGCAATATAGTAAGTATTAGATATATGGTATAATGGTGAGCTGTGTGCAAGCGCGGCGGCGTCGTCCGGCCAATGGGGAAGTGGTCAAGTTTAAAATTCGCCTCTAAAGGCGGAGTTCGAATTCTCACGCATGCGCACGAGACGCGTTATACTCTAAGTGAGACTATGTCGGCGCCGTAATGTTTTCTGACGTTTCCAGGCCCTACTAGCAATATATGTGTATTATATACAGGGTGTCAACAATTTTATTAGACAAGTCATAACTTCTAGAGTATTAGGTATATCAAAATGAGATTTGGTATGGACAAATGGTATAGAAGGAGGAAAGTTTTCGCATATTTTTTACTTTCTGGTCACTTCCGGTTTTACCGGAAATGGCTCCGGTTTCGAATTTTCAAATGGAACACCCTGTATATTTTTATATTTTTGGATTTCTGAGACAATTCTCGATCAGAATGTGACATTTTAGACATTTTTTAAGCCTACTTGATTTTTTTAGAGACACTTTTAGTATTGCATCTAGGTGGCCATGATTGGACGCAAACTAATCTAAGGACCTCAGGTGATGTCAGAAAATTACAATCGCAAAGTTTTAGTGATTAGTATGACAGATAGAAATAAGACAAGTTGACAAAATAACATTTTCGTGTCTAACTATTTTTTTTTAAATGGCGACCCTTTTTTGACAAGCACTTTCCGAAAAGAGGATATTTTGGCCAATCTAACGATACTAATTTATTTGCGATTGGATTAAAAATAAGCTCATAAATTAAATATTTCTCAGCAAAATACTGGATAATAATTTATTTTCTTTTGTCAAGTGTGCCATGGATAGCCAAGATGCATAATACCTATCCTCTCCCTATACCATTTAGCTACGAGTATACCAAATTTCATTTTGATACACCTAATACTCTAGAAGTTATGACTTGTCTAATAAATTCGTTGACACCCGGTATATGGTTCCTCCCATATATCTAATACTTACTATATTGCTAGCGGTTATGAGTGGGAAACTCACCAAGGAAGTGAGACAGCCAACCAACTCTTCAGTGTATAATGGTGAGCTGTGTGCAAGCGCGGCGGCGTCGTCCGACCAATGGGGAAGTGGTCAAGTTTAAAATTCGCTTCTAAAGGCGGAGTTCGAATTCTCACGCATGCGCACGGGAGCCGTTATACTCTAAGTGAGACTATGTCGGCGCCGTAATGTTTTCTGACGTTTTCAGGCCCTACTAGCAATATATGTGTATTATATATATGGTTCCTCCATATTATCAGAATGCTTTGCATAAGGCAAATCGTGTTCACGACACGCTTGATCTAATTTGTTAATTCCGAGATTTCCTCGTGCGATTCCTTTCCCGAGTTTTGTGCCTGGTCCACAATATTGATATCCTGGTATGTGCAATTCGATAGCTAATTTATTAATGAGCATATTGAGTGCACCAGCACCTCGTCGGCGAATGACTGGTTTACTGTTTCGACGTCGAGTCATTTTATAGAACTGACAGCTGATCGATTAGGATCTTAATATGTATAGATATGTATAGCAGCTTTAATACGAGTTTGAAAGCAGACGCCATGAAGGTACGAGGGATGCTCTGTTAATAGTTAGTAGTAGGCCATGAAAGCTCAATTGGCTAGAAACAATTGAATGTCGCGTAGTTGACATTCGTTACCCACAATTGTCAAACGTTCCGATTTTCTTGTGAAACGTAGTTAATTTTGTAAGTTAAGTAGTTGTGCATTTTTAATTCAGTTCAAATGAGGATTCCGCGAACTGCCTTTAGAGCTATGATTTTCTATAACCAAAGAATATATTCTTTGCTATAACTATAAAAGACAGTTAGGATACTAGCAAAGCCATGAAAATTTGATAGCAGCTTTTGGTGATGCTGCCCCTTCATCATCCGCTATTAGTCATTGGTTCCGCGAATTTCAAGGAGGGCGAAAGCTGCTAGAAGACGAAGCAAGACCTGGAAGACCTGCGTAAGCTGCCTTTTCAGAAAATGTTGATCTTGTGGCAAGCTTGATTCAATCCAATCGAAATATTACTTATAGAGAGATTCAGGAGGAAGTAAAGATTGGATCCTCGGCGGTGAATACCATTTTGCATAAACATCTTGGGGTAAGGAAGCCAGCAAGCCGTTGGATACCGCATATGCTATCAGAAAGTCAAAAACAGGATCGAGTAGACTGGTGTAAATTTATGTTGCAAAAATTTGACGGAGGCGCTTCCAAGCATTGTAACAGGTGACGAATCTTGGGTATACAGTTACGACCCTGAAACTAAACAGCAGTCTAGTGTTTGGGTATTCGAAGATGAAGACTTGCCCACAAAAGTAATTAGTGGCAAAAACGTCAATAAGAAAATGATTGCTGTTTTTTCCTCCGAAGTGGTCCTGTTGCTGTTATTCCACTTGAAGATCGCAGAACTGTTAATTCTGCATTCAGTACCATTGTACTGCGAAGTGGCTTTACCACAGATGTTTGGAAAATTACAGACAGGCCGCCAAAGGACCGGTTTGAGTAACATCTTAGTCCTTCATGACAACGCATTCTCCCACACTGCTGCCAGAACATTGGATTTTTTTAAAAGATTAATTGGTAACTCATCCTCCGTATATCCCAGATCTGGCGCAGTGCGGCTTTTTTTGTTTTCAACTGTTAAAAAAATGATGCAAGGTAAAAGATTTTCCAGCGCAGATACAGCAGTTACAGAATTTCAAAGAATTTTTGAGGACCTTGCAGAAAATGAATTTTCCGAATGTTTTAAAAAGTGGTTTCAAAGAATGCACAAGTGTATTAGTCTGAATGAAGAATATTTTGAAAAACAATAAAGATTTTTTGTTAAAAAATGCAACGGTCTTTTAATAACTAACAATTTTCAGCGCAAATCTCGTAGTTAAACTAAAAAGTAGCTTGCCAATAAAAATCATGATGATAATCATAGGTACTGCATCTCTAAGCAGAAAACACGGCCTGCTGTTACCTTCCACAATACGATGCATCCATCGCATTGTGGTAAAACAAACGTCGTTATTTCACTATTAAAACATGCTAATGTAGTACGATTCGAAAATGTTTATATATATTGAAAATCGCTGTTTCAACCAAAGTTTGAATATCTAAGTAAGTTGTTGCAATCAATTCCTGAGGTTGGTTACTATACATACAACGATGGAGTGAACATTGTACCACCTGACCAAGCTAAACTAACAGCATTTTTATTTTTGATGACATTGCTTGCGACAAACAGGAAGTTATGAGAAAATATTTTAGCATGGGTCGACATAAAAATATAGATTGTTTCTATCTTTGTCAAACATATGCAAGTATTCCTAAACATCTTATTCGCGATAATGCTAACACGTTAGTGCAGGACGATATGAATTTACAGAAGGTCTACCGAGATCATGTTAATACCGACTTACGAACCTTTTTTACGAAATGTGCGCTTATTGCTGGAATAGTCATAAACACGGATTTTTGGTAATAGACAAAGATAGTGATTTAAAGAATGGACGCTGTCGTTATGAATTTGATTCGTATATATACATCTAACAATTCTGATGTTTGTTATTTGATAAAAAGCTGTTAGCGTGTGAACTGGTTTGAACCTGTCAGTCTCCTTGTCTGTCTAACAGTTCAACTGGTTGTCTAAAAGTCTACCTGTCTACCTGTCTACCTGTCTAGCTGTCTAGCTGTCTACTTGTCTAGCTGTCTACCTGTCTACCTGTCTGTCTACCTGTCTACTTTCTACCTGTTTACCTGTCTACCTGTCTAGCTGTCTACCTGTCTACCTGTCTATCTGTCTACCTGTCTACCTATCTATCTGTCTACTGGTCTAGCTACTCCATTTAGAGAGGTTCAAAAAGAATTGGATGATCTTCATCATCCCGATTTAGTAGAAATGATACCATACTCTAAAGTAAATAAAGGTTATCGATACATTTTAGTAATTATAGACGTATTTTCAAAATATGTTTGGCTAGAGCCTGTAAAACAAAAACCTCTAAGAAAGTTGCTAGTGCAACTGAAAAAATACTATCTGAAAAAAGTAGAATTCCGAAAAACTTGCAGAAGGATCAGGGTAAAGAGTTTTTCAATAAAGATTTTCAAACACTAATGAATAAATTGAAAATTAACCATTTTTCAAGATTTAGCTCAAAAAAAGCGTGTGCCGTTGAAAGAGTAAATCGTACACTAAAGTCTATTATGTGGAAGATGTTTAGTTTGCAAAGTTCTTACAAATGGCTTTCTCTATTATCTCAAGTCAGTCACACCTACAATCACAAAGCATAGTACAATTCGTAAAAGACCTGTTGATGTGAATAAGAGTAATGAGAAGGAAATTCTCAATCAAGCCTATATAAGCCTCATATAAAAATGACAGATTTAAGTAATGTCAAATTTAAGGTTGGCGATCCTGTGCCTATTAGCAAATATCGAACAATATTCAATAAAGGATATATGCCCAACTGGACTAATGAAATATTTACTATCGATCAAGTTAAATTAACTAATTCTATTACCTATCTACTAAAAGAGTGGGGAAATGTACGAGATTTAGAGGTTGACGAAAAATACCTAATAATAAATGTGTATCGGTGTTCGACAAAATACGGAAATAAAGTAGCAGTAGAATTGGACAACCTCCGATTTATTCTACCATCACGCTACGATTGCCTAACAGATTGTCAAGCCATTTTTATTTATCTGCAATTCCGATAGCTATTTAACTATTCCGCATAGTTTTAGGGACAGAGCTGGCGAGACTTCCTGAATTTCGAGTCCATTTTGGTCAAAGTACATCGCATTTTACTACAGCGTTTAGCATAAAATATAATAATTCGCAATCTTTGTATACCCCTGGCTCCCAAGCACAATAATTCATAACATTTGTACAGCCCTGGCTTAGTTGCTTCTCGCAGCTGCAGATTTTCGCAGTTGCAAACGTCTTGATTTTCGAGTCATTTAAAATTCAGCCCGTGAGAACAATAAGGACAGCCTATGCTGTTTTGCTAGCATGCGATGACGCGTGCAGCAATTTCGATCGCGCGCTGTGCCGCTATTGGCCAGCGCGGCCTCGCGTGGTAACAGCTGGGTTCACGAGAACGTTTACTCAAGGCAGTCGGTGGCGGAACGCTGTTTAGTTAAGTCGTGGTGCACTCGTGTGTGTGGGGTGGAGAATACATTGGAAAATCATTGTAGGAGTTCAGTCCATATGTGGGTTTGTTAAAGCCAAGCTTCCGCTGTCGTTTGGAGGCAGAATCCTGTTCCTGAAATGTCCCAAATAACGGTTACGCTATTAGACGTGATGACCGAGGTGGCCCGTGACGCAATTTATTCTTCATAGAGGATCCTAAGTGACCCCGTCGTCTTTTGACTCTTGTCACACACACCCAGGTGCCAACTAATTACCGACACTGCTTGAATGCTACCGCCGCTACAGGCTGAGCCCGTTAACCAGGTAAAAACTGTGCAATGAACTAGTTCGTTCGCATGTTCTTGTAACGTAACCTTTTGAATCGGCGCCCGGCGCTGAAATAATGCAAGAGTACACTCTGTGTAAAATTTAACGCTGTGTTCTAACATCTTTTGCTGCCAGACAGCTGTGTTTCTGTAAAATTATTTACTAATGCAATAGTACACTCTGACTAAAATTTACCGCTGTGTTCTAACATTTTGTGCTGCAAGACAGCTGTGTTTCCGTAAAATTATTTACTAATGCAGGAGTACACTCTGACTAAAATTTTACGTTGTGTTCTAATATTTTGCACTGTCAGACAGCTTGGTTTCTGTAAATTAATCGTTAATGTTTGTGTTTGGACACTCAGTGCCACAGGGGGGCCTTGTTATGCTAATTAGTCACTAGAGATTGCTTTTGACGCTTGAATAACGTATTGTACACCCTGGCACAAACGTAGCGATTGCTATTCTTAAATGTTTCACTGTAAGTCAGGGTTAAAGTGTCTCCCAGCTGGGCGCACCTTATAAGCCATTCTTACGAGCCGGAATACGTGCCGAATATACCTGTATTTTTATTGTTGTATGGCGTTTGGTAGGTCACTTGGAGTGGCCAATGGATGTATTAACCGTACAGTCTTATTCTTTACCTTTTTGTGTCTTGTGCATCTTTGTTCACGGGGTGACTGTGTCACTGTGTTACAACCATTGTAAGGTAAAGCCCGGACGTGGCGGATGAGCATTCCAGGTAGGTGTTTGTGTCTGTCGCTGCACCGCGGCTTCCGAAATAGTTATTTGAGTACTTCTAGCCCGATCTAACCCTCAAGGTCCGGTTGAACGTGGGTCATCTGGCTTGGATCTTGTGGCGCCCATTTCTTTAGCAATACCCTACATATATCTCGACATGCTTGCCCTAAGGTGTACCGTTTTAAACCACGCCCATCTCACTGAACGCATCCGAGCCGAGGCCTTTAGCCTGTATTTAGACGATTCTCTGGGTGAGCGTGCCCATTTCTCGGATTTGTTTAGCATTCGATACTCATCCATCCGTGAGTGTCGTAAGGTTACTTTAATACTGTAACAAGATGCAGACCTACAACGATTAGGAGGACGTCGCTACTACATCATCTCGGGTGGCAAGTGCGGAAACAGCACGAAACTTGTCTTCAAGGAGATGACAACAACATCTCTAGCACAATAATTGACTGATACATAATAGATTTGTAATAATTTTATACATGTACGTTTTAGACAAATAAATATAAGTTCATTTACAATTGTAGTTTTATGACACCGTTGTGCTTATAAAACCGTAACAGGAACATGTCAGGTTGACCAGTGGTCTATTTATTCATCGTCGTAAATTTCCGCAGACACTGATAATGGGGGTCATTAACTACATCCGGTTTTAATTTTCAGACAAAGACTCCATACAATTATGTTTGGCAACCTTGCAGATTTTCTCAAACAATGACTCCATATAATTATTATTAGCAGCCGTGCACATTTTCCAACAATCATCCAAACGCCCACATCTGATTGAACAAGTCTGGACAGGTTTGAACCCAGACACTGATAATGAAGGTCATTGACCCCCTCATTAACCACATCCGGTGCACATTTTCAGACAATGACATCTTTCAGACAATAACATCCGGTGTAAATTTTTCCCAGACGCCCACACCCGTTTAAACAAGTCTGGACAGGTCTGACAACTACATTCCCAAACAATGACTAGCATCCGGTTGTGCGTGGGAAAATTTTGATAAGCGTGGGAATCTTGTTTTTCATATTTTTGTAAAAAAATGATAAAAAAATTACTACCACATGACCTTGAAAGACATTCCAACACCACGTAACCTTGAGGTCAATGACCTCACCCCCTCTTCCAATTTATTGATGAAGATAAGATAGTGAAAAATACACGTTTGCTTATGGCACATAACGAGACTCGTTTAATTGCCGCAAAACTCTGCTCACCGCATCGTTTTGGCAATTAAACTCGTTTCGTTAAGATGCTCATAATCAAACTTGTATCGTTAATATGTTGTACAAGTGGGGACTCTCGGACACCCAGGAATGCGACTGTGGGGCGCCAGATCAAACTGTAGCTCATATAGCCCACGAGTGTCCAATAAGAAGATTTGAAGGAGAATGGAACGAGATTCTGAATGCCACTCCTGCTGCCGTGAACTGGTTGACCTCCCTGGATATCGATTTATAACCCATAGCCTATATTTCAAATGTATTCGCATAATATAATATATTTATCTTAATTGTTAGTCAGTGACAGTTTTATACATATATATGTACACACTTTCTTTATCTTTATAAGTGAATTTGTAGATCGCCATACGATAAATAAATAAATAAATAATCATTAATATCTATTAAGCAACTGTTTAATATTGCATAAAAACATCTAGTCCTTCAGTGACCTTCATTTGTACGATTTTCACTGAGGAAATCTCGAATTATTAGGACGCCTACGCAGAGTGTAGGGGTTGTACTTTATAGAATTCATATTGTACCAAGTCCAAACGTTCTAAACATATACGTGAAGCTTAAACCAACACAGACCTTATCTAACTTCTCAGAAACCCAAATCCTGCTATTGCAATGTGGCAACGTAGTTGTAGTAGTAGAAGTTGTGGAGAGACCGAAGTCTAGCAAATAGGCCACCATAGGCCATTTTTGCCAACCCCATGCCATCTCCTCAACCACCTTCATTATAGTCCTGTTCAATGGGATCTTCTCCCTGCTTAAACCTTCCTGATTCTCTAATGAAGATCAGAATATCGGCTCAGGATATGGAGTTCAACTCTTCCATTCGAAGCGTAGCTGCTCCAAAGGTTCTATACCTCAGTCGCTGATACGCCTCGCATTCTCCCAAGTAGTGAAAGGATGTTTCCTCATCCCTCCCACATCTTGGGCAAATGGGATCTTCCTCTACTCCTATCAGTGCTAGGTGTCTCTAATGTAGCAACAGTGGTCAATTTAGCTTCGTGTGGGGGTGAATAATGGTTGTGACAGGTATACTAATGGAAGGGTCGCTTGCTTACTTCAGTTTTATTCCAGAAATGTGGGTATGCAACCTATTTAACAACAAATACCATTAGATCCATAAGACCGGGTACCTTTACACTCTTTGCTACTACTATAAATAATCATACTAACAGTAACTAATACAAGAAAAATACCATAGCAGTAGAATATATATATATTTATTGTTACACACCAATACACACAAAAAAGGTACCATGAAGTGCAATAACTACAAAAATAGGTATATCACTATTTTGTGGGCCTACAAGATATGAATTTTAGAGAAAGTGGGAACTTTAGAGGCTGCACTATCAGAATCCCAGGTGGCGTTTAGAGCTAGTAGGTTAACACAAGCTTGAATCATTGTTCTCAGACAGATAGAAACAATAATAACTGACAATCGCACGGAAATATGTGCAACCGACATGGAAAAAGTGTTTGACGGTGTCTTCAAAACAGAATTAGTTACGGAAAGGTCTTGAAAAGGAAATATGTTAAAAACAAAAAAAAACTCTTATACATTGTAAGCAATCCTGTAACTCTAATAATAATAATAATAAAAGTTACACGGACAGTCTTATAGAAAACTAGCGGACCCGACAGCCGTTGTGCTGCCCGTTGCCTGCTATAAGCGGGTTCAGTAAACGTTTTTTCGATATTCGGATTTACGATTTTTTTCATTTTAAAAAATTTGGGGAGTGGTGGGGGTTGTGAAATTTTGGGGGACCTGACAGACGTTGTCCTGCCCGCTGCCTGCTATTAGCGGGTTCAGCAAACGTTTTTCGATATTCGAATTTTAGTTTTTTTTCATTTTAAAAAATATTGGGAAGAGTTGGGGGGGGGGGGGTGAAATTTTGGGGTTATATGTTCTGATATGCGAGAAATCTTAAGAGAGCCGTCCAAAATTTTATTTTTAAATTCCTAGAACCCGATTGCAGCGGGACCAATTGTGAATCTAAACCATCCAAGGACCCACTCAAATACACACACAAAATTTCATCAAAATTGGTCCAGCCGTTTAGGAGGAGTTCAGTCACATACAAACGTACAGAAGAATTATATACCGGGTTGTTGGTCATACCTCTGAACATAAGCAATTTACATGGCTTATCACGGTTATGCATATTCCTGCTCACAATTTCTATGGAAAAAAATGTTAGTGGTACTAAATTAAAGAGAATAGTTTTCCGCGTCGTTTAGTATTAAAAATTTATTGGATAATGCTAATTGTGCATAAAATTTAGATATTCCCAAATATGGGTGGCCGCGCTTCCCAAATATGAGTGGCCGCGCTTGTTAAAAAACAAAAGCTGTCTGTAGACAACTCAGATAATTGTGTCGCTTAAAAATCTTAAAATGGATGCAATTTACTCTAACGAGGAAAGGGTGTTATGCTGGCAATAGTTTATGCAGAGTTAGGGACTTATTCTCGATAGAATTTCAAGATAGCCCCATTCCAACAATTGCAACAATACAAACTTATGTGCAGAGATTTGAAATGACGGGAAGTGTAGCAGCTAAAGGGAGCAAAGGTAAATAATTAAGTTCATACAGTGTATGTGTTCATTGATACTATTTAAATGTATAATATTGTAGGTCATCGAAAAAGTCGAAATGATGATTTAGAGGAAAGGGTTCTGGCATTAATAGAACTAAATCCAAACCGAAGTGCAAGATCAGTAGCTCTTGAGTGCAATGTTAATCATGGATCGGTATTAAAAATACTTAAGAAGCAAAAAAGTTTTAATAATAAACACCCTGTCCTCGTTAGAGTAAATTGCATCCATTTTAAGCGACACAATATCTGAGTTGTCAACAGATACCTTTTGTTTTTTAACAAGCGCGGCCATTTATATTTGGGAAGCGGGGCCGCCCATATTTGCGAATATCTAAATTTTAAAATTAATATTTTTTTCTATAGCACATGTTAAAGTGTGCTTTTATCAACTGAAAACAAAAGGTCAAGTTTTAGTTTAACAGCAAGGGTAGATAAAGTAGCACTTTAACATCAAGGATAGATAAATAATTTAATTTTCTAACTTTTGTTTAAATTAAATGTGACAGCTTCGTATTATCGCAGCAACCCAATCTAGCTACTGACATTTTGAAATGTAATTGACTGTCATTATCTTCTTTTGAAATTGTTAAAGTTCTTGCTATAGAAAAAAATATTGTATTATACACGACGATAAAGTTATTTCTATCCACTCTTGAATCATTAACGTCTCGACTTCGTCTCGACGTTAAACGATTCACTCGTGGATAAAATTTAACTTTATCGTCTTGTATAATAAATTACTATTTATGCACAGTTAGCATTATCCAATAAATTTTTAATACTAAACGAAGCGGAAGATTATTCTCTTTAATTTAGTATCACTACCATATTTTTCCATAAAAATGGTGAGCAGGAATATGGATAACCGTGATAAGCCATGTAAATTGCCAATGTTCAGAGGTATGACCAACCACCCGGTATGTAAAGATAAACACTTTGTAGTATAGCAATTTTGAATATTATAAAAACCGGTACATAGGTAACATTTTGCATCCGTGCATCTGCTCTTTTTCGGTATTCTAGTTTGATAATTTATAATAAATATTTTAAAACTAACATTTAAATTATTGATTTTTACGTTCTTTTACGATAAAGGAAGTAGTATTGGATTCACTCCAAAATTCGAAATTGGGTTTTCAACGGATCTTCACGTTTTCGAGTCCCCTAAACCCAAAAAACATGTTTTTGTTCATTTGTCTGTTTGTCTGTGTTAGGGTTGCCAGACCTATATTTAATAGAAGTCTTCTATATTCAACGAAAATCTTCTATCTTCTATGTTCCTAAAATATAGAAGCAAAATCTTCTATATTTCGGCGTTTCAGAATAATATTATAATATAATAATAAATACATAATTTGTAATCCCTTATACCGTTTACACAGTGTCAATATTTTGATTTTTGGCACCACGTGGCAACACTGTGCTCATATCATACTTATGTTACAGCATAGGGGAGACCCCTGTGCTGTGGTTATGTAGTAAATTTAGAAGGCCAGTTCGTTAATCGTGGTGTCTCGTCTCGGTCTCGCTTTTATCCGTCCTAATCCTAACTGAACGTAACAACTTGTTACGGCATAACAACGCCAAATAATAACATAATCTAAAATTTCGAGCCGGTTCGTTCTTTGCGGGTTTATTTTGTTTCTATAGTGTAAGTGTAAATACTCTATTTATTAATATTCACTTATAATACCATGAGTAGTCAAAGTTATGTCGACTATTTTTGCGGTGGTGTCACGAATGTCCATTGCGCTTTGGTACGATTAGGACGAGTGCGCCAGCACGAGTCCTAATCCCAAGCGCAATGGACATGAGTAGTGATACCACCGCAAAAATAATCTACTTAACTTTGACTAAGAATGGTATTCGAGGGACTATTTAATGAACTTTTTCAAATTAGTTTTTAGTAAATCTAGCAACAAGCTACGCAATTTCTATAGTAACAGAACACTAATATTGACTTTTTCTAATAAAAATAGCATTTGTTAAAAATAGTCACTTGAATACCTTCTAGGAAGATATATCCACTGATATTTTTTTGATTGGTCAAGAAACGTCAGAATTCTGTATTTTCATTGGTTACTTTTTGACAAATGACAGGTGAATTGAATAGTCATAACAATAATATCGCTGAGTCTGACATGCACATTAGTAGTGACAGTGGTGGTGCTGACACCGACACCAACAAAGGTCTCGTTCAAAAACGAAAACGAGTAAAATACACTTCTTCATGCAAAAAAGAATGGGAACATAAATTCCGTTTTTTAAAAAATGTACCGAATGACAAAACTAAAGCAAGGTACATTTTGTGCCACAAGGATTTTTCCATTAAAAATCAAGGAGCAGGACAGGTAGTAACTTCACTTGATTAGTGACTCAAACATTAAAATTAAGCATATTTTATTTATTTTTAGATTTCGCAACATCAGAATACAAAGGCTCATCAACTCGCCGTGGCTTCTGCAGAGAATAATAATGTTCTTAATAATTTTGTATTAAAAAAAGAGAACACTTGTGAAAATGATCTAATTAGTGCAGCAGAACTGAGCATTATTTACCACAATGTTAAACACAATCTTTCGTACTGTAACGATCTTGGGGCCGTGCCGTTGCAAACATATGACTCAGCGTCTTGATCATTCCAGAACGACCTTGGCGCGAGAACACGTCAGTGTTGCCGGAAGGATCGAGCAAGGTCGCGAAGGTTCCGGAATGACTCATTCGTTGAGATATAAATACGGGCAAAGGAAATAAGAGGAGAGTTGAAGTCGAAGTCGAAGTCCGAGTGCCAACTCCAGATTTGAAGTACGCGGAAGCTGCCACATAAATAAACCAGTATGTACATAAAATCTAGCCATATAAATAACGCGTTGTAAATAAATCTAGCCAGATAAATCATTAATGTTTAAGTCGCTTGAAAATAAATGAAGTGTATTTGTTGTTAGAAATAGTTCCTGATTAGTTTATAGATAATTTGTGTTCCGCCTTAATAGTCTTGTGTTTTGTAAATAGTAAAGATAAATTTTGGTAAATAAATACTTAAAACAAGAAGCGGCGTATAATTTTTTAATAGCCCTAAACGGTAAAATGTTACAGTGGCGTCAGGTGTCAGGTTTTGTACCAGGGGCTATAAAAAAAATTATTGGACTTACATTAAATAAACTAATTGATTAACGAGTACCGATAAACAACAGCCAGATAATAAATTCAAGTGTGTGTTTTGCATGCCTGTGACGAGATCCCAAAGCAGCAAAATGGTGGCCCAATTAAGCCAACTTTTCCAGCTGATGCAAGTTGGCCAGGAGAAGGCAGAAAAGGCACTAGAGGGTTTTAAGGAAGAATTGAAATCCGGCCAAAGAAGGCAGAAAAGGCGCAACAGGAATTGAAAGCCGGACAGGAAGTACTTAAGGAAGAGCTGAAAGCCTGGCAGGAAGTACTTAAGGAAGAGCTGAAAGCCGCACATGAAGAATTGAAAGCCGGCCAAAAGAGGGTAGAAAAAGCACAAGAGGATCTTAAAGAGAAACTTAAGGGAGAGCTGAAGGCCTGGCGAAGAAACGGCCGGCGATGACTACGCGGGGAACCTGAAGAAGAGGATGGAAGAGTTCGGTCTCTGCTGTTGGATACTGGAGCGACGAAGTCCATCGCCAGGTCTGACGTAATACGGGACGAGGGTCAGCTGCTGCACGACAGGACACGCCTTCGCACTGCCACGGGAGGCGCAGTGACCACGCATGGGGAAATTGATTTGACATCGAAGATTAGGAATCAAACCCTCAAGCATCAGGCCTTGATCGCTGACATTGCGGACGAGTTCATCCTGGGAATGGATGTTATGAATAAGAACGGGTTTACTTTAGACCTGGGACGCGGCGTGTTGCACGTGGGTGGGGAGGAGCTTTTCCTACACCCGAAAGAAGAGATCGCAGAAAGAGTGGTATTGGCAGAAGATGTTACTCTGCCGGGACGAACCGAGAGGGTGGTGGATGCATGCCTGGGTGGCGATCTCCGGGGCAACGTAGTGCGCAGGATTGAGCCCGATCATGACAAGAAGCATGTTTAATGGCATATGGAAAATTCATTGCAGAAGATACTTACGCTAAGTTCTATTGCTTCCTGTGTACTATTGACATGCTAAAATTCTTTTTTCAGGTACTTTAGCAACAAAGTATAGCATCTTTGATGTTAAAAGTTTTTCTAGAACTTATTGTAGCGTCCTTAAATTTGTATATATTCCCAGAAAATTGTTACACTTTTTTCAGCGCAATTAGGGGTGTTAATATGCTCAATTTACAACTGCCGGAAAGCAGTTCTAGCAACTTTTAGATGTCTGGTATTTATATAGGAAGCATGTATAATGGCGAATGGAAAATTCATTGCAAAAGATGCTCAAGCTAACGACTATTTCTTTCTATGGATTCTTAACATGCTAAAAACACTCTCTAATTCACTTTAGTAACAACGTATAGCATCTTTTATGTGAAAACGCCGTTTAGAAGTTATTGTAGGGTCCAGGAATTTGTATTTATTCCTAGGATCTAGGCGCAATTACGGGTGCTAATATGTACAAGCTACAACTACTGGAAAGCAGTTCTAGCAATGCTTCGATGTCTGGTATTTATATAAGAAGCATGTTTAATGGCGAATGGAAAGTTAATTGCAAAAGATGCTCAGGCTAACGACTTTTGTTTTCTATGGACTCTTAACATGCTAAAAATACTCTCTAAGGTACTTCAGCAACGACGTTTAGCATCATTGATGCAAAAACGTCGTCTAGAAGTTATTATAGCGTCCCGGAATTTGTATTTATACTTAGGACATTGTTACACGCTTTTCGGGGTAATTAGGGGTGTTAGTATGCACAATTTACAACTAACGAAAGTATTTATAGCAATTCTTCGATATCTGATATTTACATAAGAAGCATTATTAATGTGATAATGTCTAACAAAAAATTTATTGCAGAAGATGCTCACCCTAACGTCTATTGCTTTCTGTGGACACTTAAGATGATCTTATCACTCTGTGAGGTACTTTAGTAACAACGCATAGCACCTTTGATGTTACACCGAAGTCTAGAAGTTATTGTAGCGTCAAGGAATTTGTATTTATTCCTAGGAAATTGTTACACTCTTCTCGGTGCAATTAGGGTTGTTAATATGCACAATTTACTATTACCAGAAAGCAGTTCTAGCAATTTATCGATTACTGGTATTTATTTAAGGAGTATGCTTAATGGCGAATAAAAAATTTATTGCAGAAGATGCTCACGCTAACGACTATTGCTTTCTGTGGACTCTTAACACGCTAACAACACTCTCTAAGGTACTTTAGCAACAAGGTATAGCATATTTGATGTTAGAACGTTGTCTAGAAGTTATTATTGCGTCTCTAAATTTAAATTTATACCTATGAAATTGTTACACACTTCTTGTGGTAATTAGAGGTGTTAATATGCACAGTTGACTAATACCGGAAAGCAGTTCTAGCAATTTTTCGATGTCTGGTATTTATATAAGAAGCATGTTTAATGGCGAATGGAAAGTTAATTGCAAAAGATGCTCAGGCTAACGACTTTTGTTTTCTATGGACTCTTAACATGCTAAAAATACTCTCTAAGGTACTTCAGCAACGACGTTTAGCATCATTGATGCAAAAACGTCGTCTAGAAGTTATTATAGCGTCCCGGAATTTGTATTTATACTTAGGACATTGTTACACGCTTTTCGGGGTAATTAGGGGTGTTAGTATGCACAATTTACAACTAACGAAAGTATTTCTAGCAATTCTTCGATATCTGATATTTACATAAGAAGCATTATTAATGTGATAATGTCTAACAAAAAATTTATTGCAGAAGATGCTCACCCTAACGTCTATTGCTTTCTGTGGACACTTAAGATGATCTTATCACTCTGTGAGGTACTTTAGTAACAACGCATAGCACCTTTGATGTTACACCGAAGTCTAGAAGTTATTGTAGCGTCAAGGAATTTGTATTTATTCCTAGGAAATTGTTACACTCTTCTCGGTGCAATTAGGGTTGTTAATATGCACAATTTACTATTACCAGAAAGCAGTTCTAGCAATTTATCGATTACTGGTATTTATTTAAGGAGTATGCTTAATGGCGAATAAAAAATTTATTGCAGAAGATGCTCACGCTAACGACTATTGCTTTCTGTGGACTCTTAACACGCTAACAACACTCTCTAAGGTACTTTAGCAACAAGGTATAGCATATTTGATGTTAGAACGTTGTCTAGAAGTTATTATTGCGTCTCTAAATTTAAATTTATACCTATGAAATTGTTACACACTTCTTGTGGTAATTAGAGGTGTTAATATGCACAGTTGACTAATACCGGAAAGCAGTTCTAGCAATTTTTCGATGTCTGGTATTTATATAAGAAGCATGTTTAATTGTGAATTGAAAAATTCATTGCAGATGATGCCCACGCTAACGAATATTGCCTTCTGTGGACTCGTAACATGCTAAAAACACTCTCTAAAGTACTTTAGTAACAACGTATAGCATCTTTGATGTTAAAACGCCGTCTAGAAGTTATTGTAGGGTCCCGGAATTTGTATTTATTCCAAGGGAATTATTACTCGCTTCATGGCGCAATTAGGGGTGTTAATGTGCACAATTTAGAACTACCGGAAAGCAGTTCTAGCAATTTTTCGATGTTTGGCATTCATATAAGGAGCATGTTTAATGGCGAACTGAAAACCCATTACAGAAGTTGCTCACGCTAACGACTATTGCCCTTTGTGGACTCTTACCATGCTGAAAACACTCTTTAAGATACTTTAGTTAAAACGTATAGCATCTTTGATGTTAAAACGCCGTCTAGAAGTTATTGTAGCGTCTCAGAATTTGTATTTATTCCAAGGACTATGTTACACTCTTCGCGGCGCAATTAGGGGTGGTAATACACACAATTTACAACTACCGGAAAGCAGTTCTAGCAATTTTCGATGCCTGGCATTTATATATTATTATTATATACTTCTGGTTGGGTTAGTTCCCCTTTCTGCACTGCGGCCTAAAAGACCTATTGTGCACATCCCAGTGCTTCACCTAGCCTCACAGAGGTATTCCGATGTCCTCAAAAAAGCTTCCTAGTGAGTTTAGTGAGGTGTTTATCAGCAGTTCGGGTTCAATTGTTGTTTCCCCAAAGTGTTTATGTCGCAGAGTTATGAGTTCCTCGCACTCGCATATCCAGTGGATTGGAGTCTCGTCCTCCTCTTCACAGAATCTGCATTCTGTGTTTGTTGCCACTCCTATTGTGTGCATAGGTTTGTTCATATAACAGTGTCCTGTAGTTATCCTTGTTATGTGTTTTATTTTCTCCCTTCCATTTTCCAGGAGTGCCAGTGTCGCTTTCTTGGACGGTTCCCCTATGAAGTTCCTAGAGTGCCTTGCTTTAGGGTAGTCGTGCCAGAATTTGCGATGTTTATCTCGTAACCAGCTTCTAGTTTGCTCCCTGATCATGCTATAAGCTATGTTACAGGTAGGCTCTGGTCCTATCAGCTGGGTAGTGCTGGCTGATTTTGCTAATTTGTCTGCTTTTTCGTTGCCTATTATTCCTTGGTGACCTGGGACCTACAACAGGCTAAGTTAGTTGTGTTCTCCCAGTTGAACCAGTTTTTTATGGCATTCATATACCAGTTCTGAGTTGAACTGGTTAGATGACAGCGCTTTTAAAGCTGCTTGGCTGTCCGTCAGGATGTGTATTCTCCTGCCTTTGTAGGATCTCTGCACCATTAATTGGGCGCAGGTTAGAATTGCTGTTACCTCGGTCTGGAATACTGTTGCATATTGTCCCAGGTTTATGCTTATTGCATTTCCTGGTCCCGTACCATAAATGCCCAGACCTGTTCCATTTTCTGTTCTTGATCCGTCTGTGTACCAGACTTCCCCCTTTAGTTTGGTTAAGACTTCTTCCTCGTTCCACTCTTCCCGCTCTGGAAGATATACTTCAAACGGTTTTTGGAACTGGTAGGATGTCTTTATTTTGTCGGACTTCATCTGCAGGGTGAGGTTTTCACGTAATCGGTTGAAGATTTCGGTATGGTATCCTCGATGCCCAGGATAACGATCATACCCTTGTGTTTTCAGCCTATATGCCCCTAGTCTCGCTTCCGCCTCTACCCTTAGGTGTAATGGGGGAAGGTTCAGCAAGGCTTCTAACGCGGCTGTCGGGGTTGTTGACATTGCCCCCGTTATTCCAATACAGGCCATTCTTTGTATTTTGCTAAGCAAGTTCTTATTTTTAATATTGCTTGCCTTGTGCCACCATACCAAGGATGCATAGGTTATCGTTGGTATAATGACTCTTGTGAAGAGCCAGTATACCATTTTTGGTGACAGTCCCCATGTTTTTCCAAACATTCTTCTGCAGGTCCAGAATGCTCTGCAGCCTTTGCTTGTAACATGTTCCATATGGTGTTTGAATGTCAATTTGGTGTCTAAAATCACACCCAAATATTTGACCTTCTCCACCATCTGTAGTTCTTTTCCGTATAGTTTTAGTTTCCTATACTTGTTTTTCTTCCTTCTTGTGATTGACAGAAGCGAGGTCTTTTCCGGGTTGACCGATAGTCCCTTGGCTTCACACCATCTTTCCACAATGTTGAGGGCCAATTGCATTCTTTCGAATACTACGCCCTCAAATTTTCCGTGTATGTAGATGGTGATGTCGTCAGCGTAGCCCTGTGTGTATAAGCCCCTCTCCTCTAGTTCCCGTAGAAGGCCATCCACCACGAGGTTCCACAGTAGAGGTGACAATACCCCTCCTTGTGGGCACCCTCTGGTTACCGACACTTTCACGGTTGTCTTATAAAGAGAAGTGGTTATGACTCTGCTTTTAAGCATGTTTAGTATCCATCTGCTCAGGGTGTCGTTTATTCCCCTGCTATTCAAGGCTAGATGAATTGAGTCGAACGAGGTGTTGTCAAAAGCACCTTCGATGTCCAGAAAGGCTCCTAGGCCAAAGTCTTTGGATTGTATAGTTTTTTCCCCCTTGCTGACTAGTTCGTGTATAGCCAGTTCGCAGGATTTTCCTGACTGGTAGGCATATTGGTATCTATGTAATGGAGAAATCCCCAGTACTTCGTCCCTTATATACCTGTCAATTAACTTTTCTTGCGTCTTCAGAATGAATGACGTCAGACTTATTGGGCGGTAAGATTTCGCCTGGGCATAGCTTTCCTTTCCCGGCTTTGGTATAAATACCACTCTCACTTTTCTCCAGCTTGCTGGTATGTAACCTAGGGCCAGACTTGCCCTTAGCATTGCACATAGACGGGTGGATAGTTCACCCCAGCCCTGAGTGAGTAGAGCTGGGTAGATCCCGTCTCCACCTGGAGCTTTAAATGGTTCAAAACTGTGTAATGCCCATTTAAGTTTTGTTATTTTTATCACTTGATGTGCTGTCTTCCAGTTCTCTTGTGTGGCCCTGCGTAAAGGTATTTCTACACCGTGATCACTGGTATTATCTTCTTGTAATAGTATACTGCCTGGGAAATGTGCCTGTAGTAAAACTGCCAGTGTTTCTTTCCCAGTTTCCGTGTATCCTCCTTCAGGTTTTTTTAGTGTTCCCACTATCTGTGGTCTATCTTTCGCTAGCGATTTTTGGAGTTTTGCACATTCTGGTGTCTTGTCGATTCCCTTGCAGTACTCCCTCCATGAGGATCGTTTTGCTTTCCTCACTTCGTTATTGTATTTTGTAAGGACTTCTTTATAAGGTTCCCACTTCCCTGTCCTTTTTGCTTTGTTAAATAGCCTTCTTGTCTCCACCCGCAGCTCTGAAAGTCGACCGTTCCACCATGGAACATCTCTGGTTGACCTTCTGGAAGTTGCAGTACAACTCGATTCGAAGGCATTTATCAGTGATTCAGCGATGGCATCTGCCATTGTTTCTAATTCAACAGTGTTACTGGCCCTGGAGGGGCAATCCTGTAGTGCCTGCTTAAGGTTCTCTTTATATGACCCCCAGTTGCAGTTTCTGGGATTCCTGTACTCCAGGTCGGTTAGCACTGGTGTTTTGATGTCAAATCTGATGTACCTGTGGTCCGAGAGCGATGGCTCTTCAGATACATACCATTTTTCTACCATGTTTGCCATAGCTGTAGTGGCTATAGTTATATCAATGACCTCCATTCTAACACTAGTTACAAATGTGGGTTCATTGCCTAGATTCATTGTCAAGAGCCTATTTTCTAAAAAGAAATCAAGGAGTGACTCACCTCTGGGGTTGGTGTTGCTGCATTTATATAAGGATCATGTTTAATGGCGAATGGAAAATTCATTGCAGAAGATGCTCACGCTAACGACTATTGCCTTTTGTGGACTCTTACCATGCTGTAAACACTCTTTAAGATACTTTAGTTAAAACGTATAGCATCTTTGATGTTGAAACGCCATCTAGAAGTTATTGTAGCGTCTCGGAATTTGTATTTATTCCAAGGAATATGTTACACTCTTCGCGGTGCAATTAGGGGTGGTAATACACACAATTTACAACTACCGGAAAGCAGTTTTAGCAATTTTCGATGCCTGGCATTTATATAAGGAGCATGTTTAATGGCGAATGAAAAATTCATTGCAGAAGATGCTCACGCTAACGACTATTGCCTTCTGTGGACTCTTACCATGCTAAAAACACTCGCTAAGGTACTTTAGTAACAACGTATAGCATCTTTGATGTTAAAACGCCGTCTAGAAGTTATTGTAGTGTCACTGATTTTGTATTTATTCCAAGGAATATGTTACACTCTTCGCGGCGCAATTAGGGGTGGTAATACACACAATTTACAACTACTGGAAAGCAGTTCTAAAAATTTTTCGATGTTTGGTATTTATATAAGAAGCATGTTTAATTTCTAATGGAAAATTCATTGCAGAAGATGCTCACGGTAACGACTATTCCTTTCTGTGGACCCTTAACATGCTAAAAAAACTCTCTAAGGTACGTTCGCAACAAAGTAAAGCATCTTTGATATTAGAACGTCGTCTTGACGTTATTATAGCGTCTCTAAATTTGTATTTATACCTACGAAATTGTTACTCACTTCTCGTGGTAGTTAGGGGTGTTAATATGCAGAACTTACAACTACCGGAAAGCAGTTCTAAAAATTTTTCAATGTCTGGTATATATATAAGAAGCATGTTTAATTTCGAATGAAAAATTCATTGCAGACGATGCTCACGCTAACGATTATTGCTTTCTGTGGACTCTCAACATGCTAAAAACAACTTCTAAGGTACTTTAGCCACAAAGTATAGCATATTTTATGTTAAAACGTCGTCTAGAAGTTATTATAGCGTCTCTAAATTTGTATTTATACCTATGAAATTGTTATATAATTCTCGTGGTAATTAGGGGTGTTTTATGCACAACTTACAACTACCGGAAAGGAGTTCTAGATATTTTTCTATGTCTGGTATTTATATAAGAAGCATGTTTAATGTCGAATAGAAAATTCAATGCAGAAGATGCTCACGCTAACGCCTACTGCTTACTATGGACCCTTAACATGCTAAAACACTCTCTAAGGTACTTTAGTATAAACGTATAGCATCTGTGTTGTTAAACCAACGTCTAGAAGTTATTGCAGCGTCCCGGAATTTGTATTTATTCCTAGGAAATTATTACACTCTTCTAGGCGCAATTAGGGGTTTGACGCACAAGTTACAACTACCGGAAAGCAGCTCTAGCAATTTTTAGATGTCTGGTGTTTATTATAAGAAGCATGTTCAATGTCGAATAGAACATTCATTGCAGAAGATGCTCACGCTAACGACTATTGCTTACTGTGGACCCTTAACATGCTTAACACTCTCTAAGGTACTTTAGTAACAACGTATAGCATGTTTGATGTTAAAACAACGTCTAGAAGTTATTGTAGCGTCCCGGAATTTGTGTTTATTTCTAGGAAATTTTTACACACTTCTCGGCGCAACTAGGGGTGGTAATATGTGCAATTTACAACTACCGGAAAGCAGTTCTAGAAATGTTTGGATGTCTGGTATTTATATAAGAAGCATATTTAATGTCGAATAGAAAATTCAATGCAGAAGATGCTCACGCTAACGACTACTGCTTACTATGGTCCCTTAACATGCTAAAACACTCTCTAAGGTACTTTAGTAACAACGTATAGCATCTTTGATGTTAAACCAACTTCTAGAAGTTATTTTAGCGTCCCGGAATTTGTATTTATTCCTAAGAAATTTTTACACACTTCTCGGCGCAATTAGGAGTGGTAATATGTGCAATTTACAATTACCAGAAAGCAGATCTAAACATTTTTCGATGTCTGGTATTTATATAAGAAGCATGTTTAATGACGAATGGAAAATTCATTGCAGAAGATGCTTACGCTAACGACTGTTGCTTTCTGTGGACACTTAACATACTAATAACACTCTCTAAGCTACTTAAGTAACAACGTATAGCATCTGTGATGTTAAACCAACGTCTAGAAGTTATTGCAGCGTCCCGGAATTTGTATTTATTCCTAGGAAATTATTACACTCTTCTCGGCGCAATTAGTGGTGTCAATATGCACAATTTATAACTACCGGAAAGAAGCTCTAGCAATTTTTAGATGTCTGGTGGTTATTATAAGGAGCATGTTTAATGTCGAATACAACATTCATTGCAGAAGATGCTCACGCTAACGACTATTGCTTACTGTGGACCCTTAACATGCTGAACACTCTCTAAGGTACTTTAGTAACAACGTATAGCATCTGTGATGTTAAACCAACGTCTAGAAGTTATTGCAGCGTCCCGGAATTTGTATTTATTCCTAAAAAATTATTACACCCTTCTCGGCGCAATTAGGGGTGTCAATATGCACAAGTTACAACTACCGGAAAGCAGCTCTAGCAATTTTTATATGTCTGGTATTTATTATAAGGAGCATGTATAATGGCGAATGGAAAATTCATTGCAGAAGATGCTCACGCTAACGACTATTGCTTACTGTGGACCCTTAACATGCTGAACACTCTCTAAGGTACTTTAGCAACAAAGTAGAGCATTTTTGATGTTAAAACGTTGTCTAGGGGTTATTAAGCGTCTCTGAATTTATATTTATACCTAGGAAATTGGGCAAAGGTGCAGAATCCGGATCCCGTCTGTTTACTTCACGTTCGGTATTATTCGGCAGCTTTGACACACTGACACAAAGCGCGAGGTTGCCAGTTTTGTTTTTTGTCGTTTGTCAAATTCAATAGTATCTATTACCTATGTATTTATAAATACAATGCTATTGCTATTGTTTCTAAAGCGCTTGTTCAAGACTAAACAGAAAAAAAGTAAATAAAAAGCTATCTTTATTTAACATAATATATATATGATATAAATAAAAATAGAGGAAACTTAAACAAAAATTAATAAGTATGCATTTATGTTCAAAATACAATGTGAAATGAAAATATTTATTCCAGAATAATAAAAGTAAAGATAATGAAGAACAAAAAACTAAAAATGTATTCCAAAATCATGCATTCTTTTTCAGACTAAATTTAGAGGGGATATTGCTGTGTAATGCATAATAAAGATTGCGAAAAGATGTTTTGGCCTTTATATTTATTACGCCACTTAAATTCACATATATAGGTAGGGCATAATTCTTCCGAAGTCCCATACTGTCTTCTAAACTTTCTTTTTGCTCTGCCCCACAAATTTTCAATATTTTGGGTGAGTTTCGGCATCGTCTGGGTCTATAAAATTTTCTTCGTGTATAACGACCCTGTGGTCATATATACCGCCACCTATTTGATTAATATTATTATAAGCAGCCCATCCATCAGAGACTATTGTCGTTCCTGGTAGAATAAACCAAGAAAAATATTTAACTTAATCTTAATAGAAAAAAAATAAGCAACAGTCGCAAACGATCCCTGCTAAGCTAAATAAATATTAATTCTAAATGCAGCATAAAAAAGATTCTTCTAAAAATAAAAATTATAGGAAGCAGCATAATTGGTAATGCAACACATGCAAAAACATGAATCTAAAAACCTTTCAATTATTGGAAGTAAAGTGGCAGCTCTTCTGTCCTCTACTTCAACCATAAAACATGCAACTGTTCCTCTTTCCACACCTCCAAATAACCATCTTTCGCCCCTTAAACGTCCTCTATTATATTTTCTTTTAAAAAACAAAGATTCATCTATTTCTACGAATTTGGAAATGCCATTATCATCAAATCCCCCTACTTCATCAGGATTAGCAATTAAATCATCCTGACACACATCGCGAAAAAAATTACACCAATCAATTGCTGTATGGTTAGAACCTAGCTCAGCTTCATGTTGAATATTTTTCTGAGGAAAATCGCTTGCCCAACAATACATAATTGTTATAATTTTTGTTATTGATAAATTGCTCTTAGAAAAAAAAAAGAATTTTCTCTGATGCTGCTGGACGGCCTGCAACGCTTACATCTCCATCTGTA
Source organism: Agriotes lineatus (assembly GCA_940337035.1). Lineage (NCBI taxonomy): Eukaryota > Metazoa > Arthropoda > Insecta > Coleoptera > Elateridae > Agriotes > Agriotes lineatus. Next base: position 39,361 of record CALNHX010008188.1, read on the forward strand.
ACTGTCACCACTATCACTCCTTTTTGTCAAAGTTTTTGGAATGTGATATTGTTCACAATGTACAGAATTACGTAAAAGCCCTCTCCTAGCGCACCACTTTAAAACTTCATCTTGTGAATTAAAGAACAACTTTTTTAAATTCAACTTTTCATTTGCACTTGGGGGTCCCGAGTGGTGTAGCTTGAACAAGCGTCCACGTTCGATCAGCAGAGTTAAGCAACGCTGTCTCTGGTCAGAACTTGGATGGGAGTCCCACGGCTGCATTTCTCGGCGCCTGGTGGTACGGCTATCACTGAAAAAAGTTGGTCCCGGCGGTCATACAACATCATGGCAGTCGTTAGTGGGGTTGGAAGTCCTCATAACTGCACAGCGACGCCTGTAATTGGCCTAACGGCTGTTGACTGAGTGCAAATTAAATTTAAAAAAAAATTAATTGCTTATCCAAAACTTCATTGTTATTAACAATTACAGTGGCCATTCTTATTCCTATAAATAAAAACTTTAAAATAGTTACGGAAGTTGTGTATCTTAAGTAAGTTATAAACGAAAGCTGTGAACGAAGTTTGTGATATACATTACCTGCGTTTTAGAAAAAAGTAACTTTATTTATTCAACACAACTATAATTTTATTTTTAACGAAAAATTAAGACACGTGTCGCATAAAACCGTTGTGTTTAGATCGGACAACCTTGTTTACCACAGAACAGTTGCTTACTGTCGCAAATTGTCGCAACGTCGCGTCGAAAGACCGAAGAATACCAAACGCTAAGTAAACAAACGGGATCCGGATTCTGCATCTTTGCCGGAAATTGTTACGCGCTTCTCGTGGTAATTAGGGGTGTTTAAATGCAGAATCTACAACTAACGAAAGCAGTTCTAGCAATTCTTCGAAATCTGGTATTTACATAAGAAGCATGTTTAATGGCGAATGAAACATTCATTGCTGAAGATGCTCACGCTATCGACCATTGCTTTCTGGGGACTCTTAACATGCTAAAAACACTCTCTAAGATACTCGAGCAACAAAGTATAGCATCTTTGATTTTAAAACATGGTCTAGAATTTATTAAAGCGTCCCGGAATTTGTATTTATAACTAGGAAATTGTTACACACTTCTCCGGGTAATTAGGGGTGTTTAAATGCACAATCTACAACTAACGAAAGCTGTTCTATCAGTTCTTCGATGTCTGATATTAACATAAGAAGCATGATTAATGACGAATGGACAATTCATTGCCGAAGATGCTCACACTAACGTCTATTGCTCTCTGTGGACTCTTAACATGCTCTTAACACTCTCTGAGGTACATTAGTAACAACGTATTGCAATGGTATGTGTAGTGGTGCTATAATATGTTACTAATTTAATTTTTTAAATAGGGGTACCACGCAAATATATTTTTGTATTCGTGTTATCAAATCTTAGGTTGATTAAAAGTTACTTGTAAATATCTTATTTATCTGCAACTAATACAATAAAAACGCTAGCTCAAATTTCGGTAAAGCACAGACTCATCTCGGTTGGGTCCACCCTGAATGCATAATTTATCAAATTCGTTAAATACGGATCTGTTCTCCGCATTAGTTTAAACGCGCACAATCGAAAATCTGAAATTAGGTCAAGTGTTAACCAAGATGGACGCCGTTTGCAAGATCGCGTCAAATTGGCTGATAAATATCGTGAAATTGATCAAAGTCCTATCGGTAATTATTTGAATTAGGCTATTTTCGCGCTATTAATTGTCTTTTGTTTCAGATCTTTCGGGCACGCTATTTCATTTGTTTTTATAGCGTCGGTTTTCGAAAAAACATAACCTTAACTTTGATTATTGCAATTTCCAGATGTTTGGCTTTAATAGATGTTTAATATGCCTGGGATCGGCTTTCTTAGGTCATACTCTTGCTTTATGGTAAGTTTCAGGCTTCTAGCGCCAATATTTTCTTGTAAAAACTAACCTGCGATTTCTGCAGTTTGCGGAAAGCTTCTCGGATGGCGTCAAGTGGCCGGTTCTTCTCCTGGGGTGCTGGGATTGACGTGCCGGACTTCTAGACGCTGGACGGACGGGCTCAGGAACCTCTTTCTGCCTGTGGCTCAATATCGTAGGCTGGGATGGGTATGGCGAAACTCGCGGAGACGTCAACGGTGGAAAATTATTTTCCTATGAGGGAAATTGAAATCTACACTTCCCCTTGTACCCGGGTAAATTGCCAACACAATGGTGTACTTTTTATTAATAAACTCAATTGGTTTCTATGTAAAAACTTAATTATTAAGAGACACAATAACTGGCTGTTATTAAAATAATTTATTCGTTTTTTCCCTTCTCCGTTGTTATAAACAAAAGCTAGTTAGTTTCAAATTAATTACGGATATTAACATGGTTCAAAATACTGACTTTTAACAATAATTCTACTTAAAACTAGGATTTTGTACACTAATATTACATCTAAAGTAATTATTTACATTTATATTAATTTTGCGTGTCTATTTGTCACTGCACGTCTCTTTAATTTGCGTTTTAAATATTCACATGTCACTGCACTGATTAAAGTATTTAAAGCGCGCATTTCCTGCACTGGCTTCCTTTGAATTCACTGTTTTATTTTTACACAGTTTTAAGTTCACATGTGTCTGCTTTTCTGCAATTCCTATAACCCTTGCTTTTTGATTCTTACGGTTTCCTTCAAATGCTTTAATGCCTTCCTTCTTATCTGCTCGTTGCATGTTCTTAAGCTTATCTATTTTTAATTGCCTTTCCTATAAAACCCTGACTGGATTTCACTATTAAGCTGTGCCTGAATTCTACGCTTCATTCCCTTGCGTTTGCGATCCATCTTGTAATGATTAAATTTCATTCGGCTTGGCATTTACTTTAGCACACACCTAATAAATTAGGCGGTGGATCAGGTCCCGGCAGCCGGGATGTATAAAATGACATTTAAAATCCCGGCAGCCGGGATTCATTCGATTTGAACTAAAAATCCCGGCTGTCGGGATGTATAAATTACATTTAAAATACCGGCAGCCGGGATTCGTTCAATTTCAACTAAAAATCCCGGCAGTGACTGTTGGGAAGGGTAGCATATACATTAAAAGAATGAGGTTAGGGATTGTCACTGCAATGAGAACGTGTGCATTATTGTGATTATAACACTCCCTTTAACATCAACCAATGAAAAACGGCAAAATGCATAGTTACGTATGTACTAACTTTTGATAATGTACATAGCAACTGATAATTACAAACCTTCCTGATTAATAGATGATAATCACACGCCTTCACAAACATCACGATACCTGCTGTCAGTACAATTGTCATAACAACCACATTAACTGTACTTTTAATATTTAAAATACACTATTCAAACGTTGTTTATTGACTCGTGATATAATCTAGCCGAATGCAACTCGTGTCTTCTTGATTGTCAAATTGTTTCTGTTTCCACTCGATATATTGTTTTAAGTAATCACGCTCGTCCTTCGAACTCGCGCGATTGCCAAACAATATATCTCCTGTAAACAGAAATGATTATTTGATAATCAAGAACCCACTAGTTACATTATATATGATTATTCCCATGCTAGTAGTACAGTGCGGAGAAGATGAAGCTAGGAGATAAATTTAATTCCTTTGAAGAGTTTAGAACTCAGTTAGAAGATTATAAAAGAAAAACATTAACTTAATATTGGATGAGAGATTATAAAACTTTTGCTGCTGCCAAAAAACGATTCGTGGGGGGCAGGGTCTAAAAACTAAAGAAAAAAAGAGTAATAGAAAACATGGTGATAGATTGTTTATAGGTAATAAGACTTGGTTGTCATATATTTTTGTGTTTCAGAGCCTTCAAACAAAACTGTGAAGTCCATATATATTTAAAATTTACCATAAAGGAACCATAATTGTCAATGATACGATAAAATATATAAAGTACTTCTGCAAATGACTGACTGCCGGGATTTTTAGTACAAATCGAACGAATCCCGGCTGCCGGGTTCTTAAATGTATTTTATACATCCCGGCAGCCGGGATTTTTAGTTCAAATCGAACGAATCCCGGCTGCCGGGATTTTAAATGTAATTTTATACATCCCGGCTGCCGGGGCGTGATCCACTGCCAATAAATTAACTGAACTTACATTCAACTTAGATCCCTGTGCGAATTGAGCTGTGCTTATTGCGTTCATTAATTAATTCTTCTGCAATTACTGGCATCTCATAACTGCATTCATTCTGGCAAATTCACGTTTTAGCTTTGCAGTTATATAAAATATCTCACTCTGAGTTTTCATGAAATGTCCATTAATTCGGCAATGCTAACAGAGTTGATGTGTAGGGCTTAAAACCATAGCAGTATAGCATCCGTGATGTTAAAACGCCGTGTAGAAGTTATTGTAGCGTCCCGGAATTTGTATTTATTTCTAGGAAATTGTTACACTCTTCTCGACGCAATTACGTGTGTTAATATGCACAATTTTCAACTACCGGAAAGCAGTTCAAGCAATTTGTCGATGTCTGGTATTTATATAAAAAACATGTTTAACGGCGAAAGGAACATTCATTGCAGAAGATGCTCACGCTAACGTCTATTGCTTTCTGTGGACTCTTAACATGCTAAAAACACCCTCTAAGGTACTTTAGTAACAACGTATAGCATCTTTGATGTTAAAACGCCGTCTAGAAGTTATTGTAGCTTCCCGGAGTTTATATTTATACCTAGGAAATTGTTACACTTTTCTCGGGGTAATTAGGGGTGTTAATATGCACAATTTACAACTACCAGAAAGCAGTTCTAGCAATTCTTTGATGTCTGGTATTTACATAAGAAGCATATTTATTATCGAATGGAAAATTCATTGCCGAAGATGCTCACGCCAACGTCTATTGCTTTCTGTGGACTTTTAACATGCTCACAACACTCTTGAGGTATTTTAGTAACAACGTATAGCATCTGTGATGTTAAAACGCCGTGTAGAAATTATTTTAGCGTCCCGGAATTTGTATTTATTTCTAGGAAATTGATACACACTTCTCGACGCAATAACGGGTGTTAACATGCACAATTTACAACTAACATGGCAGTGCTAGCAGTTCTTCGATGTCTGATATTTACATAAGAAGCATGACTAATGACGAATGGATAATTTATTGCCGAAGATGCTCATGCTAACGTTTATTGCTTTCTGCGGACTCGTAACTTGCTCTTAGCACTCTCTGAGGTACTTTAGTAGTAACGTATAGCATCTGTGATGTTAAAACGCATGTAGAAGTTATTGTTGCGTCCCGGAATTTGTACTTATTTCTAGGAAATTGATACACTCTTCTCGACGCAATTACGGGTGCTAATAAGCACAAATTACAACTAACGAAATCAGTGCTAACAGTTCTTCGATGTCTGATATTTACATAAGAAGCATGATTAATGACGAATAGATAATTTATTGCCGAAGATGCTCAAGCTAACGTCTATTGCTTTCTGCGGACTCTTAACATGCTCTTAACACTCTTGAGGTACTTTAGTGACAACGTATAACATCTGTGATGTTAAAAAGTCGTGTAGAAGTTATTGTAGCGTCCCGGAATTTGTATTTATTTCTAGGAAATTGAGTCACTCTTCTCGACGCAATTACGGGTGTTAATATGCACAATTTACAACTAACGAAAGCAGTTCTAGCAGTTCTTTGATGTCTGATATTTACTTAAGAAGCGTGATTAATAACGAATGGTAAATCCATTGCAGAAGATGCCCCCGCTAACGTCTATTGCTATCTGCGGACTCTCTGAGGTAACAACATATAGCATCTTTGAAGCTAAAACCCCGTCTAGTAGTTATTGTAATTTGTATTAATTTCTAGAAAATTGTTACACGCCTCTCTGGGTAATTAAGAGTGTTAATATCATATATATAATACACATATATTGCTAGTAGGGCCTCGGTACGCTAGAAAACATTACGGCGCCGACATAGTCTCACTTAGAGTATAATGTGTCTCTTGCGCATGCGTGGGAATTCGAACTCCGCCTTTAGAAGCGAATTTTAAACTTGACTCACCGTTATACATAGAAGAGTTGGTTGTCTGTCTCACTTCCTTGGTAAGTTTCTCACCCATAGCCGCTAGCAATATAGTAAGTATTAGATATATGGTTAATATGCACAATCTAAAACTACCAGAAAGCAGTTCTAGCAGTTCATCAATGTCTGATATTTACATAAGAAGCATGATTAATGTCGAATGGAAAACTCATTGCCGAAGATGCTCACGCCAACGTCTATTGCTTTCTGTGGACTCTTGATGTTAAAACGTCGTCTAGAATGTATTGTAGCGTCCCAGAATTTGTATTTATAACTAGGAAATTGTTACACGCTTCTCGGGGTAATTAGGGGTGTTAATATGCACAATTTACAACTATTCTGTGAACTATTAACATGCTCTTAACACTCTCTGAGCTACTTTAGTAACAACGTATAGCATCTGTGATGTTAAAACGCCGTGAAGAAGTTATTGCAGCGTCTCGGAATTTGTATTTATTTCTAGGAAATTGTTACACTCTTCTCGATGCAATTACGGGTGTTAATATGTCGAATTTACTTACAACTACCAGAAAGCAGTTCTAGCAATTTGTCGATGTCTGGTATTTATATAAGAAGCATGTTTAATGACGAATGGATAATCTATTGCCGAAGATACTCACCCTAACGTCTATTACTTTCTGCGGACTCTTAATATGCTCTTAACACTCTCTGAGGTACTTTAGTAACAACGTATAGCATCTGTGATGTTAAAACGCCGTGTAGAAGTTAAAGTAGCGTCTCGGGATTTGTATTTATTTCTAGGAAATTGTTACACTCTTCTCGATGCAATTACGGGTGTTAATATTCACAATTTACAACTAACGAAAGCAGTTCTAGCAGTTCTTTGATGTCTGATATTTACTTAAGAAGCGTGATTAATAACGAATGGCAAATCCATTGCAGAAGATGCCCCCGCTAACGTCTATTGCTATCTGCGGATTCTTAAAATGCTCTCTATACTCTCTGAGGTAACAACATATAGCATCTTTGAAGCTAAAACGCCGTCTAGTAGTTATTGTAGCGTCCCGTAATTTGTATTAATTTCTAGAAAATTGTTACACGCTTCTCTGGGTAATTAAGAGTGTTAATATGCACAATCTACAACTACCAGAAAGCAGTTCTAGCAATTCATCAATGTCTGATATTTACATAAGAAGCATGATTAATGTCTAATGGGAAACTCATTGCCGAAGATGCTCAAGCCAACGTCTATTGCTTTCTGTGGACTTTTAACATGCTAAAAACACTCTCTAAGGTACTTTTGTAACAACGTATAGCATCTTTGATTATAAAACCACGTCTAGAAGTTATTGTAGCGTCCCGCAATTTGTATTTCTTCCAAGGAAATTGTTACAATCTTCTCGGCGCAATTAGGGGTAATACGCACATTTTACAACTAATGAAATACAGTTCTAGCAATTTTTCGATGACTGGTATTTATATAAGAAGCATGTTTAATGGCGAAAGGAAAATTCATTGCAGAAGATGCCCCCGCTAACGTCTATTGCTATCTGCGGACTCTTAAAATGCTCACTATACTCTCTGAGGTAACAACATATAGCATCTTTGAAGCTAAAACGCCGTCTAGTAGTTATTGTAGAATCCCGTAATTTGCATTAATTTCTAGAAAATTGTTACACGCTTCTCTGGGTAATTAAGAGTGTTAATATGCACAATCTACAACTACCAGAAAGCAGTTCTAGCAATTCATCAATGTCTGATATTTACATAAGAAGCATGATTAATGTCGAATGGAAAACTCATTGCCGAAGATGCTCACGCCAACGTCTATTGCTTTCTGTGGACTTTTAAAATGCTAAAGACACTCTCTAAGGTACTTTGGTAACAACGTATAGCATCTTTGATGCTAAAACCACGTCTAGAAGTTATTGTAGCGTCCCGCAATTTGTATTTCTTCCAAGGAAATTGTTACAATCTTCTCGGCGCAATTAGGGGTAATACGCAAATTTTACAACTAATGAAATACAGTTCTAGCAATTTTTCGATGACTGGTATTTATATAAGAAGCATTTTTAATGGCGAAAGGAAAATTCATTGCAGAAGATGTAGTTCACGCTAACGACTATTGCCTTCTGTGGACTCTTAACATGCTAAAAACACTCTCTAAGATACTTTAGCAACAAAGTATAGCATCTTTGATGTTAAAACGTCGTCTAGAATTTATTATAGCGTCCCAGAATTTGTATTTATAACTAGGAAATTGTTACACGCTTCTCGGGGTAATTAGGGGTTTTAATATGCACAATTTACAACTATTCTGTGAACTATTAACATGCTCCTAACACTCTCTGAGCTACTTTAGTAACAACGCGCAGCATCTGTGATGTTAAAACGCCGTGTAGAAGTTATTGTAGCGTCTCCGAATTTGTATTTATTTCTAGGAAATTGTTACACTCTTCTGGATGCAATTACGGGTGTTAATATGTCGAATTTACTTACAACTACCAGAAAGCAGTTCTAGCAATTTGTCGATGTCTGGTATTTATATAAGAAGCATGTTTAATGACGAATGGATAATTTATTGCCGAAGATACTCACCCTAACGACTATTGCTTTCTGCGGACTTTTAATATGCTCTTAACACTCTCTGAGGTACTTTAGTAACAACGTATAGCATCTGTGATGTTAAAACGCCGTGTAGAAGTTATTGTTGCGTCCCGGAATTTGTATTTATTTCTAGGAAATTGATACACTTTTGTCGACGCATTTACGGGTGTTAATATTCACAATTTACAACTAACGAAAACAGTTCTAGCAGTTCTTTGATGTCTGATATTTACTTAAGAAGCGTGATTAATAACGAATGGCAAATCCATTGCAGAAGATGCCCCCGCTAACGTCTATTGCTATCTGCGGACTCTTAAAATGCTCTCTATACTCTTTGAGGTAACAACATATAGCATCTTTGAAGGTAAAACGCCGTCTAGTAGTTATTGTAGCGTCCCGTAATTTGTATTAATTTCTAGAAAATTGTTACACACTTCTCTGGGTAATTAAGAGTGTTAATATGCACAATCTACAACTACCAGAAAGCAGTTCTAGCAATTCAGCAATGTCTGATATTTACATAAGAAGCATGATTAATGTCGAATGGAAAACTCATTGCCGAAGATGCTCACGCCAACGTCTATTGCTTTCTGTGGACTTTTAACATGCTAAAAACACTCTCTAAGGTACTTTGGTAACAACGTATAGCATCTTTGATGCTAAAACCACGTCTAGAAGTTATTGTAGCGTCCCGCAATTTGTATTTCTTCCAAGGAAATTGTTACAATCTTCTCGGCGCAATTAGGGGTAATATGCACATTTTACAACTAATGAAATACAGTTCTAGCAATTTTTCGATGACTGGTATTTATAGAAGAAGCATGTTTAATGGCGAAAGGAAAATTCATTGCAGAAGAAGTTCACGCTAACGACTATTGCCTTCTGTGGCCACTTAACATGCTAAAACACTCTCTAAGATACTTTAGCAACAAAGTATAGCATCTTTGATGTTAAAACGTCGTCTAGAATTTATTGTAGCGTCCCAGAATTTGTATTTATAACTAGAAAATTGTTACACGCTTCTCGGGGTAATTAGGGGTGTTAATATGCACAATTTACAACTATTCTGTGAACTATTAACATGCTCTTAACACTCTCTGAGCTACTTTAGTAACAACGTATAGCATCTGTGATGTTAAAACGCCGTGTAGAAGTTATTGTTGCGTCCGGGAATTTGTATTTATTTCTAGGAAATTGATACACTTTTGTCGACGCATTTACGGGTGTTAATATTCACAATTTACAACTAACGAAAGCAGTTCTAGCAGTTCTTTTTTGTCTGATATTTACTTAAAAAGCGTGATTAATAACGAATGGCAAATCCATTGCAGAAGATGCCCCCGCTAACGTCTATTGCTATCTGCGGACTCTTAAAATGCTCTCTATACTCTCTGAGGTAACAACATATAGCATCTTTGAAGCTAAAACGCCGGGTAGTAGTTATTGTAATTTGTATTAATTTCTAGAAAATTGTTACACGCTTCTCTGGGTAATTAAGAGTGTTAATATGCACAATCTACAACTACCAGAAAGCAGTTCTAGCAATTCATCAATGTCTGATATTTACATAAGAAGCATGATTAATGTCGAATGGAAAACTCATTGCCGAAGATGCTGACGCCAACGTCTATTGCTTTCTGTGGACTTTTAACATGCTAAAAACACTCTCCAAGGTACTTTGGTAACAACGTATAGCATCTTTGATGCTAAAACCACGTCTATTGCTTTCTGCGGACTCTTAATATGCTCTTAACACTCTCTGAGGTACTTTAGTAACAACGTATAGCATCTGTCATGTTAAAACGCCGTGTAGAAGTTATTGTTGCGTCCCGGAATTTGTATTTATAACTAGGAAATTGTTACACGCTTCTCGGTGTAATTAGGGGTGTTAATATGCACAATTTACAACTATTCTGTGAACTATTAACATATTGCAGCGTGTCGGAATTTGTATTTATTTCTAGGAAATTGTTACACTCTTCTCGATGCAATTACGGGTGTGAATTTGTCAAATTTACTTACAACTACCAGAAAGCAGTTCTAGCAATTTGTCGATGTCTGGTATTTATATAAGAAGCATGTTTAATGACGAATGGATAATTTATTGCCGAAGATACTCACCCTAACGTCTATTGCTTTCTGCGGACTCTTAATATGCTCTTAACACTCTCTAAGGTACTTTAGTAACAACGTATAGCATCTGTGATGTTAAAACGCCGTGTAGCAGTTATTGTTCCGTCCCGGATGTATTAATTTCTAGAAAATTGTTACACGCTTCTCTGGGTAATTAAGAGTGTTAATATGCACAATCTACAACTACCAGAAAGCAGTTCTAGAAATTCATCAATGTCTGATATTTACATAAGAAGCATGATTAATGTCGAATGGAAAACTCATTGCCGAAGATGCTCACGCCAACGTCTATTGCTTTCTGTGGACTTTTAACATGCTAAAAACATTCTCGAAGGTACTTTGGTATCAACGTATAGCATCTTTGATGCTAAAACGTCGTCTAGAATTTATTGTAGCGTCCCAGAATTTGTATTTATAACTAGGAAATTGTTACACGCTTCTCGGGGTAATTAGGGGTGTTAATATGCACAATTTACAACTATTCTGTGAACTATTAACATGCTCTTAACACTCTCTGAGCTACTTTAGTAACAACGTATAGCATCTGTGATGTTAAAACGCCATGAAGAAGTTATTGCAGCGTCTCGGAATTTGTATTTATTTCTAGGAAATTGTTACAATCTTCTCGATGCAATTACGGGTGTTAATATGTCGAATTTACTTACAACTACCAGAAAGCAGTTCTAGCAATTTGTCGATGTCTGGTATTTATATAAGAAGCATGTTTAATGACGAATGAAAAACTCATTGCCGAAGATGCTCACGCCAACGTCTATTGCTTTCTGTGGACTCTTAACATGCTCTCTATACTCTCTGAGGTAACAGCATATAGCATCTTTGAAGCTAAAACGCCGTCTAGTAGTTATTGTAATTTGTATTAATTTCTAGAAAATTGTTACACGCTTCTCTGGGTAATTAAGAGTGTTAATATGCACAATCTACAACTACTAGAAAGCAGTTCTAGAAATTCATCAATGTCTGATATTTACATAAGAAGCATGATTAATGTCGAATGGAAAACTCATTGCCGAAGATGCTCACGCCAACGTCTATTGCTTTCTGTGGACTTTTAACATGCTAAAAACATTCTCGAAGGTACTTTGGTATCAACGTATAGCATCTTTGATGCTAAAACCACGTCTAGAAGTTATTGTAGCGTCCCGCAATTTGTATTTCTTCCAAGGAAATTGTTACAATCTTCTCGGCGCAATTATGGGTAATACGCACATTTTACAACTAATGAAATACAGTTCTAGCAATTTTTCGATCACTGGTACTTATATAAGAAGCATGTTTAATGGCGAAAGGAAAATTCATTGCAGAAGATGTTCACGCTAACGACTATTACCTTCTGTGGACTCTTAACATGCTAAAAAGACTCTCTAAGATACTTTAGCAACAAAGTATAGCATCTTTGATGTTAAAACGTCGTATAGAATTTATTGTACTGTCCCAGAATTTGTATTTATAACTAGGAAATTGTTACACGCTTCTCGGGGTAATTAGGGGTGTTAATATGCACAATTTACAACTATTCTGTGAACTATTAACATGCTCTTAACACTCTCTGAGCTACTTTAGTAACAACGTATAGCATCTGTGATGTTAAAACGCCGTGAAGAAGTTATTGCAGCGTCTCGGAATTTGTTTTTATTTCTAGGAAATTGTTACACTCTTCTCGATGCAATTACGGGTGTTAATATGTCGAATTTACTTACAACTACCAGAAAGCAGTTCTAGCAATTTGTCGATGTCTGGTATTTATATAAGAAGCATGATTAATGTCGAATGAAAGACTCATTGCCGAAGATGCTCACGCCAACGTCTATTGCTTTCTGTGGACTCTTAACATGCTAAAAACACTCTCTAAGATACTTTAGCAACAAAGTATAGCATCTTTGACGTTAAAACGTCGTCTAGAATTTATTATAGCGTCCCAGAATTTGTATTTATAACTAGGAAATTGTTACACGCTTCTTGGGGTAATTAGGGGTGTTAATATGCACAATTTACAACTATTCTGTGAACTATTAACATGCTCTTAACACGCTCTGAGCTACTTTAGTAACAACGTATAGCATCTGTGATGTTAAAACGCCATGAAGAAGTTATTGCAGCGTCTCGGAATTTGTATTTATTTCTAGGAAATTGTTACACTCTTCTCGATGCAATTACGGGTGTTAATATGTCGAATTTACTTACAACTACCAGAAAGCAGTTCTAGCAATTTGTCGATGTCTGGTATTTATATAAGAAGCATGTTTAATGACGAATGGATAATTTATTGCCGAAGATACTCACCCTAACGTCTATTGCTTTCTGCGGACTCTTAATATGCTTTTAACACTCTCTGAGGTACTTTAGTAACAACGTATAGCATCTTTGATGTTAAAACGTCGTCTAGAATTTATTATAGCGTCCCAGAATTGGTATTTATTACTAGGAAATTGTTACACGCTTCTCGGGGTAATTAGGGGTGTTAATATGCACAATTTACAACTATTCTGTGAACTATTAACATGCTCTTAACACTCTCTGAGCTACTTTAGTAACAACGTATAGCATCTGTGATGTTAAAACGCCGTGAAGAAGTTATTGCAGCGTCTCGGAATTTGTATTTATTTCTAGGAAATTGTTAAACTCTTGTCGATGCAATTATGGGTGTTAATATGCACTATTTACAACTACCAGAAAGCAGTTCTAGCAATTTGTCGATGTCTGGTATTTAAATAAGAGGCATGTTTAATGACGAACGGAAAATTCATTGCAGAATATGTTCACGCTAACGACTATTGCTTTTTGTGGACTCTTAGCATGCTAAAAACAATCTCTAAGATACTTTAGTAACAAAGTATAGCATCTTTGATGTTAAAACGTCGTTTATAGTTTATTATAGCGTTCCGGAAAATGTATTTATAACTAGGAAATTGTTACACGCTTCTCGGGGTAATTAGGAGGTGTTAATATGCATAATTTACAACTAACGAAAGGAGTGCTAGCATTTCTTCGATGTCTGATATTTATATAAGAAGCATGTTTAATGACGAATGGATAATTTATTGCCGAAGATACTCACCCTAACGTCTATTGCTTTCTGCGGACTCTTAATATGCTTTTAACACTCTCTGAGGTACTTTAGTAACAACGTATAGCATCTTTGATGTTAAAACGTCGTCTAGAATTTATTATAGCGTCCCAGAATTGGTATTTATAACTAGGAAATTGTTACACGCTTCTCGGGGTAATTAGGGGTGTTAATATGCACAATTTACAACTATTCTGTGAACTATTAACATGCTCTTAACACTCTCTGAGCTACTTTAGTAACAACGTATAGCATCTGTGATGTTAAAACGCCGTGAAGAAGTTATTGCAGCGTCTCGGAATTTGTATTTATTTCTAGGAAATTGCTAAACTCTTGTCGATGCAATTATGGGTGTTAATATGCACTATTTACAACTACCAGAAAGCAGTTCTAGCAATTTGTCGATGTCTGGTATTTAAATAAGAGGCATGTTTAATGACGAACGGAAAATTCATTGCAGAATATGTTCACGCTAACGACTATTGCTTTTTGTGGACTCTTAACATGCTAAAAACAATCTCTAAGATACTTTAGTAACAAAGTATAGCATCTTTGATGTTAAAACGTCGTCTATAGTTTATTATAGCGTTCCGGAAAATGTATTTATAACTAGGAAATTGTTACACGCTCTCGGGGTAATTAGGAGGTGTTAATATGCATAATTTACAACTAACGAAAGGAGTGCTAGCATTTCTTCGATGTCTGATAATTACATAAGAAGCATGATTAATGACGAATGGATAATTCATTGCCGAAGATGCTCACACTAACGTGTATTGCTCTCCGTGGACTCTTAACATGCTCTTAACACTCTTTGAGGTACATTAGTAACAACGTATAGCAATGGTATGTCCTATTTGGTGCTATAATATGTTACTAATTTAATTTTTTAAATATGGCTACCACGCAAATATATTTTTGTATTCGTGTTATCAAATCTTAGGTTGATTAAAAGTTACTTGTAAATTGATAGCTAAAATAAATAGTTGTATGCCCTTTATAATATCTTATTTATCAACAACTAATCCAATAAAAACGTTAGCTCAAATTTCGGTAAAGCACAGACTCATCTCGGTTGGGGCTACCCTGAATGCATAATTTATCAAATTCGTTAAATACGGATCTATTCTTCGCATTAGCTTAAACGCGCACGATCGAAAATCTGAAATTAGGTGAAGTCTTTTTTTTTTTTTTTTTTTAATTTAACGCATCGACCACGAAGGGTCATTAGCGTGTTCTTTATTTTTACAGTAAAATCAACAATATATAATATAAACAACAGATGCTACAACAGTCGGTACATATCTATTTCATTTAGAAAATTAATAACATTAGTTACAGTTTCTAATGAACCTGCTAGAGCTTCTTGCACTGTAGGTGGAATGTTGTGTTTTCTTCTTTCTTCATGGTACTTAGGACAATCTATCACAAAATGTTTAACAGTGAGTAGGGTTTGGCACTCATTGCATTGTGGAGGGTGTTCCTTTTTTATAAGATAGCAGTGAGTTAGGTTTGTGTGACCTGTTCGAAGTCTTGAAATTACAACTTGATCCTTCCTCCGAGATGGCAGCACTATCTTACAGTTTATATGTGGTATAACTTCTTTTAATTTACTGTTACTTTGCGACCAGGTATCCTGCCATAACTGCTCAACTTTATGTTTGAAGAAGTTTTTTAAGTCGTGGCATGTTATTTCCCTATTTGTTATTGCTAAATCTTCGTTCACTGCTTGATGTGCTAGTTCGTCGGCGTCTTCATTACCTTTGAGCCCCACATGTGACGGAACATACACAAACTGAACACTCTTCGGTTGAAGCAAGTTTAAACACCAGTGTATTTTGTTAACTAGAGTATTCTTGGAATATAGTTGCTGAATCGATTGGAGTGCACTCAATGAATCGGTACATACCACATATTGTTTTCGATTTTCCAAAATAATCTGAAGCGCGTACAGTATAGCGTAAAGTTCTCCCGTGTGGATGCTACACAGTTCCGAAAGTTTGTATTTTTAACCATTATTTGAGGCTACTACAGCTGCACCTACTCCACCTTGGCACTTTGACGCGTCCGTATATATAAAGGAATGACATCGAAAACGTTCTTGAATTTCACGAAAACGCTTTTGGAAAATAGAAGGGTGTGTTTCAGATTTATGATAGGAAGATAAACTAATATCTATTGGTGGCAATGGGATAGTCCAGGGAAAATCAAAACTATTTTTATTTTGGGCGATATCTGGAACTGTAAGGTTCATGTCAGCAAGAAAGTAATTAATTCGTTGATACAAAGGAAGATGGATATTTTTCTTGGTAGCATACACTGATTCATATCGATGAGAGAAAACGTTTTGATTAACGGGATTGTCGGGATTTGCTGCAATCCTAGCTGCATATGTTAAGCAATGCTTGCGAATTCGGAATTGCAAAGGCAATTCGTTTGCTAGACAGTACAAACTGGATACAGGCGTAGTTCTAAAAAGGCCAAACACAATCCGTAACGCTGAATTTTCAATAACTTCAATTCTTTTCCTCTGAGTTTTTTTGCAGTTTGAGTATGCTACGAGTCCATAATCAATCCTTGATCTTACTATGCTTCTGTAGATGTGTAATAACTGTCCGGTGTCTGCTCCCCAGTAGTGATTTGAAAGGACCTTCAGTAGTGATATTCCCTTTGCAGTTGCTTGTTTTACATAATCTATGTGATATCTCCAGGTAAGGGATTTGACGAAGATTATTCCTAGAAACTTCACTCTGTTTACATATTGTAATAGAGATCCATGTAAACGAAGCTGTTTCACCTTCTTATTTTCTCTTTTGGAGAAAATTATGCTTTGTGTTTTTTTCCGCAGAAAAACTGAAACCCGTTGTCCTAGACCAGTTTTCCAATATATTTATTGCTGTTTGCAAAGAGTTTTGCATTGCCGATAGATTTTTGCCTTTAATATAAAGTATAACATCGTCTGCATACAGATTGCATTTCACTGGGAAGTTAATATTTTCTGCTATGCCATTTATAGCTATTAGGAATAACGTAGGGCTTAATATAGATCCTTGGGGGGTTCCATTTTCCAGCTGTCTAATAGAAGATACTGAGGTTCCAATCTTAACAAAAAAGGATCGATCGTTTAAAAAGTGTTTTACAAAACTCACTACGTGACCCTGTAAACCCCACTCTACCAGCTGTCGGATGATTCCATATTTCCATGTCATAGTAAAGGCATTAGAAATATCGAGGAAAACTGCCATTACTTTTTGTTTATTAGCAAAAGCTTCGTGCACTTCAGATGATAAGCTTACGATATTGTCTATTGTTGATCTAGCATTCCGGAAACCGCTCTGATGTTCGTATAGTAAGCAATTCTTTTCTAGAAACCACATTAGACGCCTATTCACTATTTTTTCCATCAACTTGCACATTGTACTGGATAGCGATATTGGCTTGTATGAATTAATCTGGTTCGGTTGTTTATTAGGTTTGAGCAATGGTATGATTTCTACTTCCCTCCACTTTCTAGGAAATTCCTGAGCGGCCCATATTGTATTATAGACTTCCAGTAAACGATTTTTTGCAGATTCTGGAAGATTTCAAGACAATCTCTCAGTTCTTTAATACTGAAAGGATAATTAATGGGATGCGTATTTTCGCTATTAGTTTTAATTTCTCCACTTTCACAATGTTGTTTATAGTTTTGAAATTCGTTGTCGAAATTTTTGGTCTTCGAATCATTTTCATATTTATTGGCAAAAAGTTCAGCAAGTTGCGATTGAGATGTTATAAATCTTCCATCATGTCTTATTAACGTTGGACCTGGGCTATATTTTCCCTTTAGTTTTCTAATCTTATTCCAAACCTGACTGCTGGGTGTAGATTCCGTTATTGAGGAAACATACTTTGCCCAAGCCTCTTTTTTACTGTTTTTAATTACTTGGCGTGCTTTTGCTCGACATTGCTTGAAATACAATAAGTTTTCTAATGTATTGTGTCGTTTTACCTTGTTGAATGCTTTTTTACTTTGTTTCACTACTTCATGGCACTTACTATTCCACCATGGTAATGGTTGGTGTTTACGTGGTACTGATTTTTTCCTAATGGATTCTCCTGCAGCTTCCTTAATGATATTTGTAAAGATATCAGCCATTTCTTCCCCGTCATTAGGTAGTTCTAACCTATCTAATCGTTGTTCAATAGCTTTTGCATATAATGACCAGTCAGCCGAAAATATGTCCCAACTTTGTGCTGTTAGAGATGGTTCAGTTTTTATATCCAAACTATTTTCAAGTCTTATCGGATAATGGTCACTATCATATAGATAAGGATAAGTATTCCAACAAAGAAAAGGCGCTAATGAGGGATCGCAAAATGTTAAATCTATAGCTGATGAGCTGCCGTTGTAGGAATTAAACCTCGTTTTTTCTCCATTGTTGAGTAATATAAGATTTGTTGTTTCCACTAAGTGTTCTACAATTTTACCTCTAGAACAGGTTTTTTCACATCCCCATATTAAACTGTGGGCGTTAAAATCTCCTAATAAAATATAAGGCGTTGGAAGCTGTTTCAGCAAATCCAACAATTCCTTATTATTAATATCTGTGCTGTGTGAAATATATACATTACAAATTGTGACTTCGTGCTTTAACTGAATTCTAACTGCCACAGCTTCTAGTTTGGTGGTTAGAGGTATAATCCGAGATTCATATTTAGTTTGGACATAAGTAGCAACTCCTCCACTTTGTCTAATTGCACTTAATCTATTTTTATAATAAATGTTATAATTTTTTTAATTTACTATGGTTTTTTCCTTAAAGTTAGATTCTTGAACGCATATAACTGACGGTAATTCTTCAGATATCAAAAATTGCAGTTGTTCTTGATGGGAATAGAACCCATTTATATTCCATTGAAGAAAGAAGATGATTATAATGTATTAATAAGTTGATTGCTGGGAGGATTGATCTGTCATTTCGTCTGTTTCACTATCAAGGCTTTGCGAATCCAGTTGTAGTTTAATCCTTTTCTTTAATCTGGAGATTCTTGATTTTAATGATCTGTGGTTTAAGTGAGGATATATTTTAGTCATCATATGTAACAACGCCGGTACATCGTTAGAATATTGCTGGGCAATACTCAGCGGATCAGAAGAGCCTTGAACATTTTCAAAGAAATGAAGGATTTGATCGTAACTTAAAACGAATTGAGGATTTTGAGTTTCGATTGCATTTTTAGCTGACTCTAACATTTCATTGATAGAACATTTTTCTTCAACAGATGGACTTTTCCTTCTCTTTTTCCTGATGTTACTTTCCACTTTGCGAGTAGTTGGCTGGAGAAACGAATCGTCTTGACCGGTTACGAAATGTTCCACTGTGTCCGAAGGTGGAAAACTGTTTTCAGATTGAGCTGGTCGTTTGTTGGTATGTGTCTCAGCGTCCATATTAGTCAGTTGCAAGATAGTTTCTGCATTACCTTCAGCGGATGTTGTGGGTCGGGAAATTAAGCTTGGACACTTATGGGATAAGTGACCCTTGACCTTACATGTAAAACAAATTATTTCATCGTACGTTATAAATATTCTATACGGCACATCTTCAAACTTGATAACGAATGATGCTGGAGGATTAACTTCTTCGTTTGGTTGTATATAAATTTGTCGCCTAAAACTCAATACATGGCTGTATTCGTCTCCTTCTATGCTAGCTCTCAGAAACGATAAAGGAGATAGTAGTTTTAATCCCATCTTAGCTAATTCTTCTTGAATGACATTATGAGGAATTGAAGGGCACACATTCGACAATACAATTCTTTTGGATGGCGTTATGAGCCTTCGGATACCAACACATTTTCCGTCAATTATTACATTACTATAATTATTTACTAGATGTTCAACAAGTTGCTCGTTATAGAGATAAATACATATGCGATTGTTTGACATACGCGATGCAAACAGAATTTTTGTCGGACCGATGATGTTTCCTACTGCTTTAACATAGTGACTTAATTGTAGATCGTCGACAGCATTAAGAATAATAGCTTGTTGTTTTCTTGGAAAAACGTTTGGTTGGACAGTTTTAGCGATTTCTGCATAGGGGCGATTTATTTGTTTTGTTGGATTTTCATTTGTCTGCACTTGAGAGAGATATTGGGTTCCCCTGTAGTCAGAAGAATCCATTTCGTTCATTTTAAAATTCAACTAACTGTACAGAACAATAATCTGCATTACTGTAAAAGGGGTTGCCTAAAGTTGCCACGAAAAATTGATTAATTATCAATTACAGGTTAGGATAAGGAAGACGTGTTAAGGATTAGAAAGGATTCGCGATAACTACTCACGCACACCGGTAACAGCAGAGTCCAATAAAACTATAGGCCACGTGTGCTAAAACCTTTGTGTGTCGAGGATATCACATTAATATGATAACACGCTGTGCACTCCAAAACCAACCTTGACGCACTTTTCCAATTAATTAGGTGAAGTGTTAACCAAGATGGACGCCGTTTGCTAGATCGCGTCAAATTGAGTGATTGTTTCAGATCTTTCGGGCACGCTATTTCAGTTGTTTTTATAGCGTCGGTTTTCGAAAAAACATAACCTCAACTTTGATTATTGCAATTTTACATCTATGGCTTTTAATAGATGTTTAATATGCCTGGGATCGGCTTCCTCAGGTCGTACTCTTGCTTTATAGATTTTCAGGCTTCTAGCGTCAATATTTTCTTGTAGAAACTAACCTGCGATTTCTGCAGTCTGCGGCAAGCTTCTCGGATGGCGTCAAGTGGCCGGTTCATCTCCTGGGGTGCTGGGATTGACGTGCCGGACTCCTAGACGCTGGACGGACGTGCAGCAGTTGAAACCCCGGGCTCAGAATCCTTTTTCTGCCTGTGGCTCAATATCGTAGGCTGGGATGGGTATGGCGAAGCTCCCGGAGACGTCAACGGTGAAAAATTATTTTCATATGAGGGAAATTGAAACAATTTGTTACGGTCTTAAACGGTCTTTACGACACCGCACCGGCTCATACAACAACCATACGGCCGGCGCGGGCAATAATCGACAAAATCGGGACGAAAGGTTCTCCTAGGCCGCTAACCATGCCGCAACAAGATAAGCCGCCTGAGCGTTCAGTGGAGCTAGGGCGGGTTCTTTACGAGATCACCTAAGGGCAACGGCCAGAGGGGCGGTACATAACAATAAAATTAAATTGGACGCCACCCGGTTTGATAGACATACGAAAACATAAGGATAGACCCAGAGAAAAACCGGGAAATCAAGCGGGCCTACCTTCTAACCGACACTTGGCAGTAATCTGGACAGTAGGCCGGTTCAGCGACAATGGACCTACCTTTTTGAAAATCCACTTGGCAACTGGCCAAACTCTTCTTACAACTGTAACACAAAACCACACAGTGCGCATGCACAATAACAAGGAAACCACATTTAAAATGACATGACATGTATTGACACACAATATTAGAAACTGTATACAAAAAGGCACATGTAACTCCAAAGTGTAGATAGGTGCGGCGGTTTGATGGTTGAGCAACGTCTTAAACTAATATCAGAAAGTGACCTAAAAACTGTACAACAATAATTTCGTGAAGCGGTATGAATAATACGTTCTATGCAAATAAGCTATCTTAACTGACAGTAAAAGAACACAACTGTTCGCTAATTCTACGCAACACACCGTGTCATAATCAAGCTGCACGAACAAACGTTATTAAGTAATACGGTCTGTACCCGACAGAGCTTGGCTGTGCGGTACTGACGTCCTTTGCCGCTGTAGCGACCGCCTCCCTAATTACTGCATATTTGGACGAGACGGGAAGCAAATACTGTAATAACTTGGCGGGAGGCTGTGAGCCGGACGCATGGAGATTTATCTTCACATTGACATGTAATAGTGCGAAGTGCAAACGGGAGGCAGAACGACATGACAGCTTCGCCGGTACAAAACGCTGCTAAATGAGTCCCCCTAACGAGAAGAATCCGCCTACAAGGCGCTTAATCGAGGTCTGCGACCCCGCGGCAAATTGGAGACTCAAAGGCTTGCGTTCTCGGCATTCCAACGAACACTCACGCCCCTAACACTAAACAATATCAAACGTACAGCTGGACAACGACTCAACAAACAAACTCACAAAAATTCACGATATTAACAATCGCTGTAACAGCACAATAATCACGGCCTAATTAATGGAACCGAACTTTCTGCGAAACCAAAGCCATGCCACGCGGTACCAGTCCACTCAAAACAAAAGCTGTGCCGCCACCCGACGACTCCCAAGGGCCGAAGGGGGCGGCGGAGCCGCTCCCGCAAAACCTTTCTAGCAGAAAACTGCACAAACAAAACACGTTCAAAACTGTAGCTGGCTTCTAACTAACTGCCAGGAACCGTCCAAAACAATTCCAGCCAAGCGCGTCTCAACCGCCAAAAGCTGTCCGCCAATCAGCGCGCAAGAAGACAGACGGCAAAAAAAATTAATGCCGGCGTAACGAGGAAAACCAGAGGCCATCTCATTTGCTCCAACGAGAATTCTTAACACGCCTGAAATCAGCGTTGCGTAACTAAAGCCACGTGCATTATAAAGAGTGGCTTGAAACGACTAAATCGAGACAGTTGCGCTAAACTACAGGGTGTTCTAATTCAAATGAGCAAGAAGTGATCTTGCGCCTGTGAGTTTTTGTGATAAAACGCTTAAATGGCGGAAAACGGGTTTTAAATATAAATAAGCTACCCTAAAGGCGCGAAATGAAAATTAAATTACTGTCGACGGCAAAATGGCTTAACAAATTGATATTAATATGGTTCAAAATACTGACTTTTAACAATAATTCTACTTAAAACTAGGATTTTGTACACTAATATTACATCTAAAATAATTATTTACATTTATATTAATTTTGCGTGTCTATTTGTCACTGCACGTCTCTTTAATTTGCGTTTTAAATATTCACATGTCACTGCACTGATTAAAGTATTTAAAACGCGCATTTCCAGCACTGGCTTACTTTGAATTCACTGTTTTATTTTCACACAGTTTTAAGTTCATATGTGTCTGCTTTTCTGCAATTCCTATAACCCTTGCTTTTTGATTCTTACGGTTTCCTTCAAATGCTTTAACGCCTTCTTTCTTATCTGCTCGTTGCATGTTCTTAAGCTTATCTATTTTTTAATTGTCTTTCCTATAAAACCCTGACTGGATTTCACTATTAAACTGTGCCTGAATACTACGCTTCATTCCCTTGCGTTTGCGATACATCTTGTAATTATTAAATTTCATTCGGTTTGGCATTTACTTTAGCACAAACCTAATCAATTAACTGAACTTACATTCACCTTAGATCCCTGTGCGAATTGAGCTGTGCTTATTGCGTTCATTAATTAATTTTTCTGCAATTATTGGCATCTCATTATAACTGTATTCATTCTGGAAAATTCAAGTTTTAGCTTTGCAGTTATATAAAATATCTCACTCTGAGCTTTCATGAAATGTCGATTAATTTGGCAATGCTAACAGAGTTGATGTGTAGGGCTTAAAACCATAGCATATTATTCCCCCAAATTTTGATGATTAAAATCACTATGCATGAACTTTATATCATATCATACGTCGATTTACATGCGTCGTTATTTTAATTGTCACAAATTTCAATTGCATGTATCAAATCTCTTAGGATAAGAACTCGTGCTAGCGCACTCGTCCTAATCGAACCTAAGCGCAATGGACATTCGTGATACCACAGCAAAAATATTCGACATAACTTTGACTACTCATGGTATTATAAGTGATAATCGATCGCGACTAGCTCTAATGGTTCGTTGACTCTTATGCTTTTGATCACGTTCTGGTTAGTATGGTTCTTCTCTTTGGCTAATTGACAGTTCTTGCAACAATTCGTGAAGTGCTTAATGAATTTGATATCGTTCTTGGTGTAGAAACATTCGCGAAACATCAACCATGTTTTTCTTCCCCCACAGTGTCCGAAAGTTTGATGAATTTTCCTCACCACATTAACTACATCTTCTCGACATAGTACTATTAACTCTTTGCCACCTAGTAATTTTACCAATAGACCTTCTACTATTTTAAACCCTTTATATTCTTGATTTGGACTATCTTGCACTAAATTTCTTATTTGTTGGAGTTCTAAATTTTCCTGTTTGGCTAATAGTTCTTCCGTCAAAAATCTTCCCAGTTGATAAATTTTTTCTATTCCTATCATTAATTGTTTCTGGCGTTTACTTTTTGCTGCGTCCTTCCTGCTTAAGAAATCCGCTACTATATTCATGTTCCCTGGTCTATGTCTTATTTCGAAATCATACTGTTGCAAGTACAATGCCCATCTGTATAATCGGTCGTTATGAAACGTTTTGTTTTTGAGGAACGATATGGCTGAGTTTTCTGTCTCGATGTAAAACTTATTTCCTGTCAGGTAAAATTTCAATTTGTTGATGGCAAATATAATAGCCAACATCTCCTTCTCCGTGATTGTATACCTGGTCTCGTAACCCTTTCGAATTCGTGATATGAAACAAATCGGGACTTCCACTCCTTCTTGAACTTGTATTAATTCAGCAGCGACAGCCATGTCCGACGCATCTGTTCTTAAGATAAAGCTCTCTTTGAAGT
>CALNHX010008189.1:0-63832 GCA_940337035.1 Agriotes lineatus
TTATTTACATGTAGATTAGAGCATTTTTATACGCTGAAGTATGATCAACAATTATTTTCATCTAGTAGAATAGTTCCTAATTTCTGAACGCAAATATAAGTCACTTATGAATCAAATCTCAGTTTTGACATTTAAGTATAAAAGTAGTTGCATTCATAAATTAGGAACTATTCCATAGCCATACTA
Organism: Agriotes lineatus; assembly: GCA_940337035.1. Taxonomy (NCBI): domain Eukaryota; kingdom Metazoa; phylum Arthropoda; class Insecta; order Coleoptera; family Elateridae; genus Agriotes; species Agriotes lineatus. Next base: position 187 of record CALNHX010008189.1, read on the forward strand.
GATGAAAATAATTTTTGATCATACTTTATATTATCAAAGAGCATAATACGATATTAGCGTATAAGTCTCTAAAACACGTGGGACGAGATTAAGAGCACGACGCGGAGCGGAGTGATTTTAACGTCGCTAGTGTTATAATGGCACTTATACACGTGTATTATACGCTACTTTTCTACTTCCTTTTATAATAAAGGCAGTATTGGATTCACCCCAAAAATTCGAAATTCAGTTTTCAACAGATCTTCACGTTTCAGAGTTCCCTGAACCCAAAAAACATATATTTTTTTCATTCGTCTGTCTGTGTGTGTGAACAGAATATCTCAAAAACGAAAAGAGGTATGAGGTTGAAACTTCATATATAAGTTTTGTGTCTCTTGTGATTTTTCAGTTTTTTTCGATTTTTTCAAAAACGGCTGTAACGATTTTTTTCAAACTTCTCATTTTTATTACATTTTTAATGTGTATTGATGTGAGATAGGTGATTTTCCAGTTGAATACTTATAAAATGGGTTTCTTCTGTATTTTTTCTATTTTTTTATTAACTCCTATTTTAAATAGTACACCCGGTATATTATTACATTTTTGAATTCAGCTTAAAATTCTAGAGAAAATTTGTCTCTTCACCTAACGCTCTGTTTTGTACCGTTTTTGTAGAATTTGTATTTTTGAAAATTTTTGACAAATGCTTAAAAATTTAAAATCAAATTTTTGGATAAAAGGAAGTTGTGTGTGTGTATCACACCAGATTTTATTTACGATCGCAACATAATATAAAAAACTTAATCCGGTGACTCTTTTCGTCACATTGTTTTGGATATTCTAGGTTATGTTGACATTCAAATGTATGGCAAGGCATGTTTTAATATAGTATTAAAACATGTCACCAATGGCAATGCGCGAAAATAGTTATTTGTTTCATTAGTACAAAAAATGCATGATTTCGGGACAAGTAAGAGTAAGACAGATTGCCGGACGACGCGCAACGGAGTCCGGCGAGTCTTAGGCCCTTTCAGACGAAACGACTTTTCGCCGTGCGCCGTGTACGGCACAGTGCCGTGCATTTTGAAGACTATTGATTCATATGGAGCCTTTCATACGAGACGGCCACGACTTACGCCGTACACGGCCGCCGTGAACACCACGGCGTTTATCAAGCTCGGACACGGCCCCGTGCCGTACACGGCGTCTTGATATACATTGTGGGATATGGAACCTTTCAGACGGAACGACTTTCCGCCGGTGAGATGGCGTCTCTCATATTGGTATTTCGTCTAATGAGTTGTTCTTGCACTTTATTCGAATATTGCTATTAACATTCTAATGTAATCGAGTCATTCTCAGTCATCTATAGTGATGTAAATTACCCGGGTATTTATTTTTAGGGGTAAATACCTGGGGTATTTACCCGGGTAAATACCCAAAATGGGTATTTAAACGGGTATTTATAACCTCATTTACAAATATTGTAAAGCTAATCTAACCAGTATAATTGATTGGTAAATGTAGGTGCCCTATTCGAATTTTATAAAAATATAGAATAAAAAAAATAGCTGGACTGAGAACAGTTCCTGTCCAAAATACCGATGGGGCCATAATTATACAGGTTGCCTAAAATTGTACGGAACATGGCAATTCCATGAGTTGGAAAAGGTTCAAATTTGCCATAAGAGTAACCGAAATAGAAAAATAATTACTTTGGTAGCTAGGCAACAAGTAGCTTGTTGCCTAGCTACCAAAGTAATTCGGTTACTCTTATGGCAAATAGTATTTGAACCTTTTCCAACTCCATACAATTTTAGGCAACCTATAGATAACAGCTATAAGATAGCATAAATAAAAACAGAATTACTTCGACACGAAGTGTACGAAGTATTGAAATTCCCTCATATGGAAAACCACTCTGAGTCAAATATCTCTAAAATTCGAGCCAACCGACTAATGAACCCAATATATCAAATCTCCGTCTCGGCGGTGCGGATCTTTTGGTGAAGATCCCAGCCCACTAGATCAATCCCCCGTATTGGGGGCTGCCTAAACGTGCTGTGCGGGGGATGTATGTTCGTATGTGTACACGATTCCGGTCGCCAGAAACCTTCCTGAAGTCTTGGATCGTTTTCATACGATAGGTCCTCCGAAAATGAAGGCAACATCAACTTTTGAGCTATGGTCGTCGGCAAAAAAAATTTTTTTTTTTTTTATAAATAACTGGTTTATAGCATTTCATTGTATTAGCGAAACGGAGTGATGCTGAGTATCGAAGTATTCTTGAAAAGCAAGAAAGGCGCTTTTCTTGCGTGGGGGGTACCGTATATTTTAATGCTTGAAGAAGAAAGAGATGAACATAGAAACAAATATTTGAATAGACTTGATGCTCATTTTAATTATGTCATATGTCAACTAAATATGCCTACTAAAATAACTTTTTTGAACGGTTACCTCTCTCTTACTCAAGTATTATGTCCAAGGTCACTAAATTAATAAGGTACCGACATTCCATTCCTCGTGTGAGAATGTGAGAAAATTGTGAGATAAAGATAACAAATACAAATTTCCCAAGTGCAATAGGGAAGACACTAGTTTTTGGGGATTTTCTTTTTGGTGTAGTGGCTCTGCTGTAAAGTAAAATTATTGTTAGTATGTGTTTGTACCCCAGTTGGAGAAAATTGTGCGACAAGGATAAATATAAAAAATTACTAATGGCGGTGCCTTTTGATATAGTGACCTTAATTATGTGCTTTTGATAATGCCATTTCATTGCTGTTATATATAATTATGGTCCTATCAGTATGCAACATTGTTTATATCATTTTGTTATTTTCTTTGTCTTATTAAGATTGTTTCTTAGTATGTATATAAGTAAGTATTATTATTAATGTTCTCCAAGTTAATGTTAAGTTTATTTTTCAAAAATGGAAACAATATATTGCTTATTGTTTATTTCCATAATCTTCGGCAGCCAATGTTTCTTCCCGATAAACTATTAATTTACCTAGGTGACTGTCTTACATTTAAATTGTTATTTTACATAAAATATTCCAGTGCATTTATATATACAGTGTGAGTACTAAAAGGTGGGGAAAGAGCGGGAAATGTTTATTTAAATCCTAATAATTGTTTGCATTTATGTTTCTCGCAGGTGTATCACCCCAACTTTCTGTTTACATGTCATTGGTGGCACTGTAAGTGTATTATCCATTTACTTGACATCCGCACTGCCAGTGCCAAATGTTTAAACATTTCTTGACTATACCCTCAAAATAATATGTTTTTATTAGACTGTACATTAATTTAATTGTTAAAATGTGAGAAATAGCAGTGATGCCAACATACTGTCAGTTCGACAGTGTGGATGTCAAGTAAATGGATATGTCAAATTCGAGGTTGGCAGGTTAGGTTTTGTGTCAATTTGAGTCAAAACTGACACAAAAACTAACCTGCTAACATCGAATTTGACATAGATTTACAGTGCCACCAATGACATGTAACCTGAAAGTTGGAGTGATACACCTGCGAGATACATAAGAGCAAAAAATTACTAGGATTTAATTCAAAATTTCCTGCTCTTTCTCCACTTTTTAGTACTCACGCTGTACATAGTTTATTTATTAAGATAACATTATTATGTGAGTAAAATTTAGTTTAGCTTTTTAAATATTACAAATTTGATAAATACCCAGTTTTTAGGTATTTACCCGAGGCAGGGGTAAATACCCAGGTAAATACCCATTTATAAATACCCTACCCACTGGGTATTTACCCGACCCACATCACTAGTCATCTATTACACAATACTGAAAAGTGAGATACCATTAGAAGCCTACATACGGGGTGTTTATAAATAGTAACATCGTTCATAATAGGGATATTGAAAAAACTTCGTTTTGTTTTAAATACCAGTACGTAGCCTACAAATTGTAATCCAATTTAAACCATGACCTTTTATTTTTGCGTACCGATACACGACTTTGGTATTTTTAATGGAACACCCTGTACATTTTTAAATATTTTAAATCAGTGCTGTGGTAGTATGCTTAAAATAAAATTTGGAAAGTTATTATTTTGTTTTAAAAAATGCCCAAATTAGTCCATGACACCCAAAATCACTAACAATCGAACAAGAAATGCAAAAGAAAGTTTACCTGGATTTCCTCATCGACGAATTATCGCAGCACACGTACTAAAACAATTGAAAACTATATTTTTTAAATGAAATAATTATGTTCGCATTATATTTAAAATAAAATATTTTTTTAAAGGCGAAATGAAATGGCGAATATGGATCATCGTTGGAAAGTTTTTTGTTGTAGTTTTCAACTGTTTAATGAAACTCATATTGTTCCATTTAAAAAACAAAGTTTTAAATGGTTTTAGTGCGTTTGATGCGATAATTCGACCATAAGGAATATTTGGAGCCAAGTGGAGTTTCTTTTGCTTTCCTTGTTCGATGTTTAATAATTTTGTGTAAGTCATGGCCTACTTGCACTAATTTTTTTTTATTTAAAAAAAACAATGAGTTCTAAAATTTTTGTTTGAGCATCTGTCAAAGTATTTTTACGCTGATTTCAAATATTTATCAATATACGGGGTGTTCCATTAGAAAAACCAAAGTCGTGCCACAAAAATAGGAAGCCATTCCTTAAACTGATTTATGACAGTTTATAGGCTGAATACTGGCATTTAAAACAAGAAAAAAGTGTTTTCAATATCTATTATTAATGAAGTTACAAGCTGTCTAGCTATATACAAACACCCTGATACCCCACGGCCTATTAACACGCCGTCATGTTCACGGCGAAAAGTCGTGTGCTCTACGGCGCATCTTTGGAATGCACGGCACTGTGCCGTATACGGCGCACGGCGAAAAGTCGTTTCGTCTGAAAGGGGCCTTACTCGTCCCGAAAACGCATTTTTTGTGCGAATGAAACATACAATTTTTACTTTCCCATACCCATAGGTATAGGGAAGTCTTGGAATCATGAAAATTTTGGAAATCGAGATTTTCACAGAAATATCCGTTTTGGGCCTCTAGGAACCCAAAAAAGTGGTTTTTAAAAAATGTCTGTCTGTGTGTGGGTGTGTGGGTGGGTGACGCTCCTACAGCCGAAAGTATTGCTCCGATTTTGATGCGCTTTGGAATGCGCGGGTGTATCGAAAATTCATCGACAAAATAAGCTTTTCAAAAAAATCCGAAACCGGAAGCGGAAGTTACGCATGTTTTTTTGGTATCACTGTTTTCGTGATTAAAATTTTGCCGAACTCGCTAGGTTTAAAATGAAGGGCGCTATGATTTTTTGAAAATTTTGGGTTTAACGCCCTATTACTCAAAAACGGATGAATCGATTCAATTGATTTTTTTTTCTGAATAGTATATGAAGGCTAACATGAGGTGATATAAAAAGTGTTTTGAAAAATATTAAGGGGCCTAAATTACAAATTTTCAAAGTTTTGGAAATTTTCTAAAAATCATTTCTCAAAAACTGCCCACAGAAATTTGTTTAAACTTCATACACTGATAGACCCCGAAAAGGGCTATCGATCTGTTTTTTAAAGAATCTCATGAATTATCTGTGGCGCCCTCTACGAAGCTTTGAAGTTTGAAAATTTAAACCCTTTTAATTAATAAACAAAACAAGATAGGTAGCTGGGGTTTTCACTGAATTGCTCAGTGCATAATGGAGCATATGAATATGCAAAAAAATATTTCACTCGTGGATATATGTAAGCGCACCGGCCCCCTCCCCCCTCTATTTTTGAAAAATATTTTTTTTATTCTAACGGTTGTTATATTTTTGCGTCAAAGAATATTTTTCCGCGAAAATAAAAAAATCGATTTTGTATGCCCTAGAAAATATAATTTCCAGGTACTTAGAAAATGTCACCTAGGTGCTACAGCCGTTTTGAGGAAAATAATACATAAACTAGCACAGTGGCGGCTTGTCCACTTGGCGCCATCTACAGAAGCTCGGTGGTCACGTTTTGAACTACACATTCTTTTATATTTACCCGCAATTTACGTGAAAGTGTAAACGCTAATCACGGTGAAGACGTGAGTCATCGAGTTGAAATTTTGATATGTTGTAAAGACTGTTGAATAAAGACGATATGAACAGTTTCCAGTATGGGAAAGTCCAGGGAGGTAGTCACGTCCACTTTTTTCTCCAATTACTCATAAATTCGGTAATATGACTTATTATTTAGAATCAAACATTGTAAGTTATATTGTAGAACTGTCATGGCGCAAATAAACAATCGCTATACGGGAAAATTAAACAACAACGACGGCGATTGCCGAATATTGACGAAGCCTTTGTGTTTTCAGTAGAAATATAACAAGTGCTTGAAAAATTTCCGGAAATATTTGGAAATATGTTCTTCAGCTATTTTTTCAATAAGAGCATGAGTGCATGCCAACTGAAAAAATCCCGACTCCGAAGGAGGAGGGATTTTTTCTTGGAGGCATGCACGAATGCTTTTGTTGAAAAAAAAATAGCTGCATAACATATTTCCAAATATTTCCATAGGGAAATTTGTTGAGCACGCGTTATATTTTGATAGAGAATATCACGAATGAAAAAACACAGTAGCAACAATCAGTATCGGCCTACTGACTTTGTTCAGAGCTTCATTGTTTCTAAATACTTTGATGACAGTGACAGAAGTGGAAATTTCCCGGTAAATTTCCGATTATCAATTTTCGCCGTTACCATGGTAACTTTCCAACTAAATTTGCATAAGGGATATTCTCTATAAAATTTACCATGTAAAACCCTATCTTGTTTCCATTTTTGTACTAGTGCAAATATGAATCGAAAAGTGTACAGTTGCCAAGGTAATTGGTGAACATCCCGAAATGACACTTTTGTGCAAAATTATTCGACAATATGGCGTCTTATTCGTGTGGTTGGAGAAAAAGAGGTAAGTAATTCGTTCGCTAAAATTAAGAGCGCTATAAACGTCACGTTTGTCGCGAGAAACTGTGCAAAGGTTGTCATTTTGATACGCTCGTAGAAGATAGTAATTTGTATACTAAGGCACTGACGTTTCGCTTTTTATCACGAATGAGGATTTAGTTGCATAAAAAGGAACGTCAAAGTCGAGGGGTACATTATGTTATTTTTTAAATCGAGAAATCGTTAAATTGCATTTTAACCAACTTTTGTAGATTATGTTGACATCGGTTGACGTTTATCTATAGCTCCGTCACTTACATAAAGTTGTAAAACAATAGATTACTCCATTGCCGATTTCTCATATTTTAATGCCGATTTTTAAAAAAATATTTTTGTTCTACTGCATCGAAAAGCTATAAAATCGGCAGTGTTTAGTGGTCAAAAAGGCACATTAAGCCAGAGAATGCTGGGTGTTCATCTACAAATACTACGCGGTCTAAGCCGAAATTCTATGTTAAGAAGAATAATTCGAGTAACAGCGAAAGCCTCAAACAATATATGGTCAAAAACACCCACATTTTTGAACTAGTACCTTTTGCTTTTCAGCAGCATTAACCATGGCAACAAAAACTAACGCTTCCATTGATCAAAATTAAAATATACATTGCCATTTTTTGGTATGATCATGACTTCCTCGTCTTTGCTCGAACTCCTCGATTAAACATTTTTTAATATGAAAAAACTCTTCGAAAGCAGTAGAACAAAAAATTATGTATGTAACTTGTACGAAAGCGGACTTTCAGACCCGCCTTATTTATGTGCATCGCTCGCTGCGCTCACTTGGCCCTAAACCGCGGCTCGTCCAAAAAAGTCGTTAATTTCGTACTTGTAACAAAAATAGCTATCCTGTATTACAAAATTAGAAACAGGTAAACGAAATTTCAGTACATTTCAATCATAATCTAGACACTTTCATACAAATAATTGCGCCAATGTTTTTATGCCAATTTATTCCGCGTAAGTAGAACAGGGAGAGAAACCCCCTCCACTTTTTATTTGATTCGCGGATTCGCGGTTTAATTCGCGGTTTTATTCGCGGATTTCGCGGTTTTAATTCGCGGTTTTAATTTCGCGGTTTGATCTAATTAATTTTCGCGGATTGATCTAATTAATTTCGCGGTTTGATCTAATTAATTTTCACATGTGCTACTGAATAAATTACGCATTAGCTTCCGATTAAAATTACGCGTCGGACTTCGGCGGCCATCTTGGATTTCTGGCGGGAATATTTGAAATTTGAATTTTTTTTCCGATTTTTTTCTAAGTTCAATTTTTTGAATTTAAATCTCCCGGGGTGTCGGCCATCTTGGTGCTCGCGCACTTCTCACGGCGGTTGTTTTTAATTTTGAATTTTCGCGGAAATATTTGAAATTCAAACTGGTAGATCTATCTCGCTCTTCGAAGCTGCTGTCTCTCTCTTGCATTCACTCGCGGAAATATTTAAATTTAAAAAAATCTCTGGACGAGCGGGATTCGAACCCTAGTTTTCTTGGCAGCAGCCTTAGCACCTTACCGCTGCGCTATCGAGGTCTGTTGTGTATAAAGAGGTTTTTGCGATAGTATTTGGATGGGTTAAATTACGCGATTTTTCTAAGTTCTCTTTTTAAAACGGGTCGAGACATGTGTTTTGTAATTAGAATCATACATCGAATATTTAAATCAAATAATTTAAAAACGCTACAATTAAATTTATACTGTATTTATCTTGATGCTACAATGAAATTTATACTGTATTTATAGCAAATGCTCGTTTCCTGGAATAGTCTGTTGTTGACTAATTGTTAGCGGTTTAGCCTGAGGCTCTTCTCAGTGCATCGTTTAGAAAACGCCTGCCAGAACCTGTATGTTTACACGGATTGCTTTGGACCTCGGTGTATTTTCAAACAAAGAACCAGATTTTAGAAATTCATCGAGTTACAAATTTGAGTTTAATATATTCCTGACATACTTCTGTTGTGCCCTCGCCCATATAAAATAAGACATACGCATTAAATAAATGTTTTTATTGTATAAGAATGGTTGTCCCCCATAAATTTGAATAAAAACAGACAATTTCGTTGAAAAAAATAGCTTTTCAATATCGTTTGCAAATAAGACAAGGGATACTTGTAAAAATATAAGTCAAACCATTTTTTCTTGTAAAAAATTTACGAAAAGACGTAAGTGTTGGCGACAAATTAAAATAAATTTGAATAAAAGCATGCAAAATTACGAAAATACGTAGAAAATTTATAAAAATCGGCATCTTGTCACATTAAATTCTGCAAAAACGACAAAAAACAATATTTTTATACAACTTTCATCGAAAAAATAGTAAAATTTTACGAAAATACGTCTGTGTTGACGACAAATGAAAATAAATTTGAATAAAAACACGCAAAAATTACGAAAAGACGTATGTGTTGGCGACAAATTAAAATAAATTTGAATAAAAACGCACAATTTCGTTGAAAATCTTTACAAAGCGACTTTATAGTACCGAAAAAATGATGTAAAAAAGTTTTAAGAGTTATTTCTAAGCATAATTTTGCAAACGTTTAACAAATAAACCGTAATTTTTTAAAGTACATCACACAATTATGAAATCGTAGTTCAATTTATATAAATTTTCGATACTTTGTATGTGAAAAATAGCTTCAATTACTAATATTTGAATAAAAACATGCAATTTTCAAAGCATTTCGTTTAAAATTTTAGAAAATCGACAGCATCTCCCATGAAAATTTATAAAAATCGGCATCTTGTCACATTAAATTCTGCAAAAACGACAAAAAACAATATTTTTATACAACTTTCACTGAAAAATAGTAAAATTTTACGAAAATACGTCTGTGTTGACGACAAATGAAAATAAATTTGAATAGAAACACGCAAAAATTACGAAAAGACGTATGTGTTGACCCCCAAAGTAACAAAAATTTGAATAAAATCACGCAATCATACAGCATCTCACATAAATTTTCACAAAAATCGACATCATGTCACATAAATTATACAAAAACTGTCATCATATCACTTGAAATTATACAAAAAACGACATTTTCATTCAACACACGATGAAAATTGAACAAAAATCACGCAGTCATACAGCATCTCACATAAATTTTCACAAAAATCAACATCATGTCATATAAATTATACAAAAACTGTCATCATGTCACTTGAAATTATACAAAAAACGACATTTTTACTAAACACACGACGAAAATTGAACAAAAATCACACAATTACACGCCATCTCACATAAATTTTTACAAAAATCGACATCATGTTACATAAACTATGCATAATTTTGCAAATGTTTTACACTTTTTATAAAATGCACCGCTCAAAATTAAAAGAAATAGCAATTTCATTGAAAAAATCTACTACCACAATCATTTCGATAAACAAAATTCAAAAAATCTTATACTTTTGACGGAAATATATGTATGTTGACCACAAATTAACATAATTTTTAAATAAAAACGCGCAATTCGTTGAAAAAAATATTCTGACACCACCAAAACACGCAATTTCATTGAAAAATATATATATGTTGTCCACAAATTAACATAAATTTGAATAAAAACACGTAATTTTGTTGAAAAAATGTTCTGGCCCCGTCATTTCACTTAAAATTTTACAAAACTGCCATCATAAAACTTGAAATTATACAAAATATATGTATGTTGATCACAAATTAACATAAACCTGAATAAAACACACAATTTCGTTGAAAAATTTGCAAAATGTTTTACACTTTTTATAAAATGTGTCGCTCAAAATTAAAAGAAATCACAATTTTTAAATTATATCACGCCATTATGAAATCGTAGATTGATTTTTTTTGAAATTTTACACTTTGTAACTGTAAAATAACTTCAAATACTAATATTTTAGCTTTAGATTTTGTAATTATTGCAGATTCGTGAAAAACAAAAGCAGAGTAGAAATAAAAAACACAAACACTTTCTAATAAACAAATATATTGTTCTTATTTCGTATAATACTTAATAATATAAAAATAAATGTACAGCTGAATGTCTCATTTTTCTAAAAATCCGCTAGCAATTTACTAAAACTGTAGTTGGAGGTGTACAACATTTCAAATTAAAAAGGCTGCAAGTAATAAAATCAGAAGTTTAAGACGCTCCCAAGCCAGTCGCACAATTCTTGTAGGAAGTTTGATCAGAAGCAAAAACAGGGCGTTTCACATTCAACAGACTCGGGATTGTTTGCAATATTTTCTGAACTTCCATTGTATTCATTGCGCCACCAATCGGATAAAATTAGTATGTTTTCCAATGCACACACCGGCGAACAGATATTGTGATTAAGGCAGCGTACGGCAGTAGCAGTTTTTCGCAGAACTTTTAAAGATGGGCACTCGAGATCTTCCAGATTCACGACGATTTTATTCAGAAAACTTAGAACCTCCTTTTTTTCTTGACCCTTAACGTACACTTTTTCAAATTTTTTGAGAACTCTTGCTAGCTCGGTTTCAAATTCATCAAAATGTATAGAACCAGTATCCCATGCTAGACCGTGGTGACTCTGCTCCAGATAGTTTATGCCTTTTTTAACGAAATAGGGCAGAGTGACATAATTTGCAGGAGGTTTTAAAACGAAAATTGCTAGCTGATTACGATCTGCTGAAATAACAGCCACTTCTTTCGGAATAAACTGCTTCTGCTCGCCACGGAACCCTTGTAGATCTACGAAGGCAGTGTCCATACCGACGTTTCGTCTGGGGCCCATCTTCAGATGCACTAGGTAACAGAACACAATGACTTAAAACGAGTTAGTGCGGTATCGGTTTGGACAGCTGGTTTTACAAATTTTAAAATAAAAAGAGGTGGAAACACTGCGTGCGCCGCATAGCAGACAGGTTGGCTCGAGCACTCACTGCATAATTAAGAAAACATCTAGTTTAAAACCCTTCTATTTGCAATTTCAAACAATATTTCATATAAATTAAGCCATATACAAATTTCTAAATCGGTTTTGATATATATTTTCTCGAAAGACTTGATCCTAAGCTACCGTTTTATTACTATTTGTCGTGATTCGTCATCGATGAATTTTACAAGAGCCAACCTGTCTGCTGTGTGACGTACGCAATGTCTCCAACCCTTTTTATATTAAAATTCTATAAAATCAGAGGTCCAAACTGCTGCCGCATCAGGTAACAGAGTACAATGGTTTAAAACGTGTTAACGGCGATAAACCATTCTTAACGGACAGAATACGCGTATTTATATAAGAGACTAAAATAATTAATTCTAGTGAAATCACGGGCGAAATCAATTTTTAAAAAAATGCATCTACCTTTAATCACATCAAGCTGCACATTTCAGTTCTTAAAATTTAAATTTTCGAAAAAATAAGTTGTTTAAAACACAGACTCGTAGCGTCACAGTAGTGAAATGGCTTTCAGCTATTCACATTAAAATTTGTTCAGTTTCCGTGGCTCTGTGTCACTAGAGGTTGTAGTTGATTTGTGAACACGAACGTAAGGGGTTCAAATCCCGGTCGGGCTGAGATTTTTTTAAATTTAAATATTTCCGCGAGTGAATGCAAGAGAGAGACAGCAGCTTCGAAGAGCGAGATAGATCTACCAGTTTGAATTTCAAATATTTCCGCGAAAATTCAAAATTAAAAACAACCGCCGTGAGAAGTGAGCGCGCACCAAGATGGCCGACACCCGGGAGATTTAAATTCAAAAAATTGAACTAAAGGGGGGTTTCCACTCATGCATTTCCATGCAGCAACTTTTGATGCAGCATCAAAATGCATGCAACTTTCGATTTACACTATGCGTTTTTGTCGGAAATGCAGCATCAAAAAATGCAAGATCCGTGATGCATGGAATTAGAACTGGTTCTATTTTCTTGCATTTCTGGCGTGCATTTCTGGGGATTTTCCAGTAAATTTTACGTTACCAACTGTTAATTTTATGTTGGCGCTCAGTATTTTAGCCTAACCTAAAAATAATTGTGCATAAATTTTATAGCCACTTGCCTATTTATAATTTAAGGTAAGTACTGCGGTTTATTGATGGTTTAATATACAATTATGATTAAATAAATTCAATTTTTCTTAGGTTGCGATCAGAATGTCTTCCATCACTAAAGGCAAAAAAAAAATTGTGTGGTCACGAGATGCGACCACTGAATTAATAGAACTTTATTCAAACCAGCCCGTACTATATATGGTTAGGTCATTAGAGTACAAGAATAAAGTTAAGCGTCAAGCTGCTTTACAAACGATTGCCTTGAACTTAGTGAGCGGCCAGAATTTAGAGGGCACATTACCGCTGAAGATATAAAAACCAAAATTCATGTGCTGCGGACGCAGTACTACAAGGAGCTCAACAAGGCAAAAAAGTTTGAAGATTCTGGCACTGGCACGGATTTGTTGTACACACCAACCCTGTGGTGTTACGACGATTTAAATTTCTACGAAATGCGATGCACATGTGGTCGCTGAATAAGTTCGTTATGTACTAGATGTAAATTGCCTCTACTTCTATTGCGTAACCACGGCCTAATCCACCACCTTCTTGTGTTGGGCAACAGTAATGTGGCTGCACTAATTATAATAAAGAGAAGTGCTTCTTCTGGATCCATAAAACAATAATAATTCAGAATCAGATTTTTGACACAAACCACAGCACAAGTTGAGGTTAAATCCTAGGTTAGATTAAGTTATATTGTTGGTTAAATAACTTGGGGTTGTCAGAAGTGAAATTCCCTATCTACATTTAGTCACTAAAAGCACAAAGTTGCATAAATGTAAATGGTCATGCATTTTTTAATGCCATGCATTAAAAATTGCTGCATTTTGTTGGTGATGCTGCATCAAAAGTTGCTGCATGGAAATGCATGAGTGGAAACCCCCCTTTAGAAAAAAAATCGGAAAAAATTCAAATTTCAAATATTCCCGCCAGAAATCCAAGATGGCCGCCGAAGTCCGACGCGTAATTTTAATCAGTAGCAAATTAAAAATGGCCGCGCGTAATTTAATCAGTAGCACATATGTAAATTACATATCAAACTTCATATGTGATTAATTAGATCAAACCGCGAAATTAATTGGGTCAATCCGCGAATTAAAATTAAAACCGCGAAATCCGCGAATAAATCCGCGAATTAAACCGCGAATCCGCGAATCAATTAAAAGGAGTGGGGGGTTTCTCGCCCTGTTCTACTCGCATATACTAGTGGATTAACATAGTATAAAATTAAGTATAAACCATACCTTTTAATGATTGTTTTGGAATAGTTAATCAATTTATTACGATTGCAGTTGGTGGATTTACAAAATGCTTTCAAAAGTTTATGAACATTTCGCAGAATATATAGGGTGCTGTAAAAATGGCGAAATAGCTCTGTGTTACGTTATTAAGGAAAACTTCCAGCGCAGGAAAAAAAAATAAAAACGTATTACATTCTGGGAAGATATGAGTCTAAAATTTTATTATTCAGTGTTATGATGGAAAACATTACAAATTTACAGTTACTTATACGAATATAACTAATTTTGCCAAGTAACGACAAAAAACTCGAGAACTTTTAAAATTCAAAATCAAAAAATGTGTAGAAAATATCAAAATTAATTTGATAACAGAACCTTTAATAAGTTGAATAGAAGTTTTCTCAATTAACGTGTTATATTCATGTTGTCAGTTCAGCTACTTTTGAGGTTAATAAAACCTTGTTATATAACAGACACAGACCAAAATACTGATGGACCGTAGAGATAGCTCTACTGAGGAAAGAATGCGTCGCCACACGGCGCGGCGCGCTCTAACATGAGCCAGAAAAGATAATACTAACCCAGATCGAATCCAAGAAAGAGAAGAGGCATAAGGAAACGAAAATAAAAAATAAGTGAAAGTTTTAAAACTAAAATGTTGAAAATATCAAAGGAAAAAAGAAATTTTATTTTTTAAGATGTCCACCCTGTATATATTGGGTTCAAAATATGTCTATTTTTGTCAAAGGTAAAAACCTGAGCTGTAGGCAAAATATTACTTTTATTTAACTAAAAGCACTTGAGTTAAAGCAAAAATCGACAAAATTTTATTTTTTAAAGGTGGTCACCCCATATATGTATGTATTGGTGGAAGGTAAACATCTAATCCGCATGCAAAACATCGTCTTCCTCCAACAAGTAGTTTTTGAGCTATACCTCCAACAGACGATCAAACAGACGGAATTGATAAAACATGTTTTTCGTCATCTAGGGACCCTGAAACGTGAAGATCTGAAGAAATCTCGGAAGGTGACTCGTTCACGATTGCAATAAAAATGCGCTGGGGAAAACGACACTATGCCGGAAATCGTCAAGTTAACAGTCAAAGAAGTCTTACAGGTTATGAACAAACTACTGAAGAAGAAAACTTCCCAGCGATGTGGAAGAGCGAAAGGCTGGTATTAATGAAAAAGTCCAAAGACCTGACGACGGCCCCCGCAGCTACGGGCCACTGTGTATGCACAGTGTCTTTGGGAAGCTGTTAGAGGAACTAATTGTAATTAGATTATAACAAGAGAGAAAGAAGACCCGTAAGCAAGGCCGTATCTGGGGGGGGGGGCTTTGGAGGATGCCCCCCCCCCCCAACGAAAGTATAAAATTGGAGATGCGTTTACTTCGTCTGCTTACAGAATCGCAATACAATCTTGAACTACTGATAACTGACCCAAAGATTCGCAAGTCACAAAGAAACGCTCTCATCGTTACATCTTCTATTGCCAAATAAGTGCAAAAGACGCACGGTGTATGTAAAAAACGTTTCTTTATACAATCAATTTTTGGACCTCGATACGTTGCAACTATGGAAACAAAAGTGGACTCAGCAGCCCTCTGTTGATAGCACGAACAATGCCGTCGAAGATTTATCACAGTGTAATCTTTCAAATTTTTACAGTATTGTAAAAATATCTGGCCACATTACCTGTATCAACAGCTATAGCGGAGAGATCATTTTCAACGCTCAGACTCCTAAAAGGTTATTTGCGGAATTCAACTGATTTTTTTTTTGCTACTTCAACCCCTCCGATTTTTTTTCCAGATACGGCTCTGCCTGTAGAACACCAATAAGGGTTTATTAAAGGAAGATCGACGATTCAAGCAGCCACTAAGGTACGAGAAATTGTGGAAATAGAAATGAACAAAACATTAAAGGCTCGCGCGCTTCTTACCCTAGATGTGAAAAATGCGTTTAGATCAGCATCTTGAGCAGATGTAATCAAAGAACTTTAAAAAACGAAGAGCTCAGCCAATATAATAAACGTAGTTCAGAGTTATCTAAGTGATCGAAAAATTATGACGGGAAATGGGAATAGTCATGAAATGACATCGGGGGTTCCACAGGGCTCAGTACTCGGGCTGGCCCTATAGAACGCAATATATGATGCAGTCTTGAAGATACAAATACCTGCAGTGATCCAAAGGGTCGTCTACGCAGACGACTTTGCATTAATTGCGACAGCTTGCTCCAGGGAAGACGGAAGTAGTAATACTGAACAATATCTTCATGGAAGCTTTCGAAACCGTAGCTCTGGAATCTTCAGAATTGAAACCTAAGGTTTGGTTCCGATACGTTGACGATACCTTTATTGTTTGGCCACATGGTAAAGACACGTTACCCGTCTTCTTAAATCATCTCAATAGTCCAGACATTAACTTACCATGGAGATAGAAAATAACGGTTCCCTTCCTTTCTTAGATGTGCAAGTCTCTCGCCAACCCAGTGGCAAACTTGGTCATTCTGTATATTGCAAACCCACTCACACTGATCGCTATCTGCATGCCGATTCCCACCATCCTTATACACAAAAACTGTCTGTTATCAATTCGCTTGTACACCGGGCTGTTTCCATATCCCAACCCGATAATATCCACGCTGCATTAAACCACATTAGGAAAGCTCTTAAGGTGCGTACTGACTTGAGCATTTTACTCCGAACGAACCGAACGAGCAGAGCGCGCATCAGCGAACCGAAAAAACAGTCCGAGCGAAAGCTCTCTGTATTCGCAGTGTTCGATGCATTCGCCTGTGTTCCCGGACAATTTCATCAATGTTCGTCGGAATTTAAACATGGATGATGTGATCGTGGCAGCTGGCGATTTTTTCCTTATAGGTACATTCCCTAGTTATTAAGAAGAGAAGATCTAAGAAAATGTGGATGTCTTTTCAAGACATGAAAAGACGGCATTGCTAAGAGATATGGATAGTGGGCATTTCAAAAATTTTGCGCAAATCAGTGTAGAAGATTTTGAGAAATTAATAATCCTTGTGGCTCCTAGAATTGCTAACAGGGATAAAACATTTCGAAAAGCCATACCTGTTCAAGATCGTCTAGCTATTGCACAGCGCTTTTTAGCAACGGGAGACTCGTAGATATAGCAGCTTACAATATTCGTTCAAAGTATCGAGCTAGGATACGGAAGCTCTGATCTTCCGCCTTGCAGGCCAAGCTCCTTTATGGGGTGTTAGATTATTATATCCAAATAATGCATTACTGCTATAATTTCGGAAACATGTGCCGCTCTGATTCAGGAACTCGAGGAACAATTAAAGGTACCTAACATCTATTTATTAATATTTATTTTCTAAAAATCATATTAAGTCATGCAACTGGTAATCTACTCCATAATTGAAGTTCAAAAGAATAACACAATCACTTCGAATGATGCGAAAACTGCGAACGCTGCAAAGACACCGTACTGACTGCGCACCAACGAGCAACTGAACCTCTTTGAGCAAGCACCATTTACCGACAAGCGACGGATAATGTTTGGCGCGTTCTGTTCGGCTAGAAGACTGGTACAAACTCGTACTGACTAGGCGAATTCGGATCTGCGCGCTCTGCTCGTTCGGTTCGTTCGGAGTAAAATGCTCAAGTCAGTACGCACCTTTAGGAATAACGGTTACCGTGCTAAGGATATACAGTCTGCCATCAATCGCCATCTTCATCCACGGCCACCCAAACCTCCAAAACCCGATCCTCCTGCAGTAATAGTCTTTCTTCCCTATATCCACCAAGTCACCGACCGCATAGGAAAGTTTCTTCGAAAACAAAACATTAAAACAGTATTCAAACCCCCGAGCAAAATCTCACAGGTTCTTTCTTCATCTAAAGATAAATTAAACACTATGTCATCTAAAGGTGTTTATAGCGTCCCTTCCTCTTGTAATACTGTATACGTTGGTGAAACAGGCCGTTCAGTGAAAACTCGCATCTCTGAGCGCCAGCGCTGTCTCAAGTCGGGTCTCGTTTCATCATCAGCCATTGCCGAACACCAACGCGATACTGGTCATAAGATCCCTTTTGATGAAACTTCCATCATCTGCAAATCCTCATTCTTATTTAGCAGAAAGATTCGCGAAGCCATTGAGATTTACAAACACCCTAACAATCTCAATCGGGACGAAGGCTTTCCCCTTCCTTCTACGTGGAAAGTGCTAATTCCTAAGCCCCGTCCACCGCCACTGAGCAGCTACGGCATTTGCTGAACCGCGACGGCGCTTGCCTATAAATTCTCGCCTTTCCCCTTCCGATCGTTAGTCGAATTTCGCCTCTCGCATGGTTCACACTTTGAGTTGCCGTGCTCTTCTATCCCTTCCCTTGTAAAGAGTTTCGCCTCTGGCACGGTTAACACGTTGAGTTACCGTGCTCTTTTGCTTTTTCCTTCTGATGAAGCCCGTTAGGAAAGTGGGCGAAACGTTGAGTTCTTAGATCTCAATCATGACACGGTCCAATCCCGGAAGTTGTTTGTTACTTAATCTAGGCGTAGTGGTCGACAAAATTGCCAACTTTGGAAGACAAGTGATTTACGCAACAGAAGTGTCGAAAACAGCGGCAACGCTAACAAAGTAAATGCGGTAAGTGGGAAGGGTGGAACACAAGGAACAAGACTATCATCTACTGTAACAGACTCCGTATTTTTATATGCAGCCCCCGTGTGGATTAAAAAGTTCAAATTTCAAAAATATAGAACAAGAACGCTGGCGACACAACGAAAAATACCGCACCCTACCGAAAGAGTGGAAAAGTTGGGAATTAATAAAAGTGAAAACAACCTTAAGAGAAATGAAACCTTACAAAAGTGGCAGAGATGTTGGGAACAGACAACAAGTACATGGACGCATGCTTTACGAGTTCTTTACATCGAATGGGGAGAGCTGAAAATTATAGATATGTGTACTGCAATAACACGCTTGATACGGAATTACACACCCTCTGTAAGTGTCGGCAGTGGAAGAAGTCAGAAAAGATTGCTGGAACAACGACTAACGCCTGAAAATTTAATAGAAGCAATATTACAGACGGAACAAAAATGGAGTATATATTAAAAAGAGTTAAGGGTATAATGACGAAAAAAGAACAATACGAAAGAACGAGAAGAGAGGAAAACCATCAAGGCGTAGCCATAGACATAAGGTAGAAGAAATAGGACAGTCTAAGCTGTCCTTATATCGTAAGAAAGTTCCAGTGTGGTTCGACGCAAGAAAGGATGGGTTTTAGTCGGTACGCATTTGAGCCCTCTTCCCGAATTAGCCGGAAGTCTTTCGAAAATGTCTCCCCCTTCAAAAAAGAGCTCGCTATATCTTGAAAAATATAACACAACGATTTTATTATTTTTCCTACTCAGCAAATGTCTCTTAATAACGTCATATGGAGTGAATCCGACAATTTTGCAAGCCGTTAAAACAATTACTTTTTTCGACAACCGTCCTCAATAGGGGACATTTTCGCATCGCTATTAATGCGCGAGTTTTGCCATTCTTTAACGTGGTAAAAAATAGGATATTTATTTATGTTACCATTGGAGACGTGAAAAAAGGATTTTTTCGGATTTTGTATAATAATGTGCTATTTTACTAAATTCAAAATCGATTAATGAAGTGGCAGTTTGGTGCATAGAAAGGACAAAGGACAAAGGTTAAGGTCATTTCAATTCCCCCAACTGGGGGCGGGCTGCTATATGGACCTTCCGTCCCTCTTCAGCCAAGCACGGGAAACTCGGAATGGGTGAGAGAAAGAAGGGGTGGAGACTGGAAGAAAGGTGGAGAAATACTGCCCCGGCATTCGCCTCAGAGAATGTACTCTGTTGACTCAGGAAAACTACCTAAACACTTGAATCAAGGCAGACGGCCGCGGGAATCGAACCCACGACCTCCCCAATGCTAAGTACGTGCAACGCACTAGGCTACGGAGCTCGATTGGTGCATAGAAATGTCGTTTTACTATATGGTAATGTCACTGTTAAATTCGAGGTTAGCAGGTTAGGTTTTGTGTCAGTTTGTATCAAAACTGACGGAAAACCTAAACTGCTAATCTCGAATTTCACATTAACTTACAGTGCCACCAACATATTATTCATACGTTTGAATTTCCACAGCCGCCTTTAAATGGACATGTGGTATAATGCTTCTATATAAATGTTTGTTTAGAAATACTAATACAAAATGCGAAAAAGTAGTACACACTTCGTAAGAAAAGTAGTTTTACTAAACTTATATAGCTTTTTAAGTTACTCGCTCGCGTCGCTCGCTCTTACTTAATCAAGCTCTATTCGTTTAGTAAAACTTTACTTTTCTAAACTTGTTGTTAATATACTATTTGCGCATTAGAGCGCCAAAAATTTTCGCGCACTACGGTTGCGAAACAATATTGATATTCTTGTTTGGCGGTTGCAGAAAAAATATAATACGAGCGCGAAATGTTTTAGAGCGTTCGAATGACGAAGAGGTAACATTCTCACGCTCTAAAATATTAATTTTGCGCACTTAATACAAAAATAACTATTTTCATTAATGTTTGCTCTTACTCTCTATTTAAGAGCATATAACCGTATTGAAGTTAAAACTTCACCACTGGCACGCCATTCGCTGTAAAATGGACGGAACCAAAATAATATATAAGTCGTTTTAGAACCAAGCGAGACACTAGATTCATATTGACAGCAGTTTATTGTTGGCAGGACATTAGTTTGTAATTTTAACTGCTCAAAGTTTTCATCTTACTTGGAGGGAAATTTAAAATTTACCAAACCAGATAAAAAACGTTCCTAATTTCTGATAGCAACTTAATGTCATTTAAATCAAAGTAATTTTCGATAATGAGTAATATCATGAATGCTGATGAAGTAAAAACAGCAGCTTAGAAGCTGCTTTGAAGAATTTAAATATTTTTGCAAGGGCACGTGTAATTTCGAATAATTTTAAAAGTCGGAAATAGTATATTACATACCGAGGTGGAAGTATTTCATTACTTTCGAGAAATTAAGTACCGAAACACGAAGCATCGAACAGGAACGCAACTTTTCTCCGTGTTATGTATACTCACAACCACTTCATTCTAAACAAAAATTGGAAAAAATTGATTTGACAGTTCTTCAAAACTGACGTTGAGCTAATAATAATTCAACTAGTGGACCCGTTGCAAAATATTTTGCAAGTTACAAAACTTCTTTGTAACGTGTGGCAGGACCCATTAGGTAAAATTTAAATTTTTAAGTTTTCAAATCTACTCACACGTGATATTGCTACATATACTTGACCATGGCTAAATACTGGTTCCGGCAAATACGGATATATCCCCACTTTATCCATAGTTTGTACTTGTGATTTATTAATTGTCATCGCAAATGATAGGCGCATAGAAAATGTCTTTTCCGAAGGCGAAAAGGTGGTGCAATATTAGAATGTGTTAATCTATACGCAGTAATACATAATACTCTTCTGCCTGTGGCTTATCCATTGAATACCAATCTAAGCAGTTCTCAATTAAATTGCGTACCATTAATCTTATCTCGTCTATGAAATCTGCAGACACATTTAAAATTTTCAAGGGAATATCTATTGATCCTAGTTTTAGTGTTAAGCAATGTGGATTATTCCATTGAAATTTAACGAATCTACAAATTCCATAGAAATTATAAAATGTCGTTATTATGTGATACAATTGTATTCACACCCAAATATTGCTTTTCATATTCCGGCAAGAGAGATATAATTTTTGTTGTTGATTTCATCGCAATGTTCGATTTTTAGGGCTAAAATTGAGAATTTTGAGGCCCGCTGGTAGGAACGGCTAGAAATTATTTAAATAAGCGACAGGCGCTTCACGCGAAAGGGGACAACACTTCAAAAAAACTCGCTCCAAGAATATGGGCCATGTGCACGAAATTTTTTTTCGCATAAGCTTGTTTGCAACTAACTCTGCCAATCGGCGCGGACTTAAATGTCAAATATTCGCTTCTACACCAAAACTCCGCCACACGGCGTGGGGCACACAAAGAATCAAAATCACACTAACTCTCTCATCGAATTATAGAATCTGAAAAACCGTGCAAGCTGCTAGCTTCGCTTAAAAATGAGACAAAAGCGGAAGCGCCATAAGTTTGCAAAATCCTAGCACCACCATAAAAAGTAATCGCCAACCAAACGAATTTCGATGCACGCGAACCGAATATCGGCACTAAAGGTTTGTTCACACATTACCAACCGCTAGAGAGCATTTACACCGTAATACTCTTTGGGGGTGAATTACAAAAATCCCTGAAAATGATTTGGCCTATTTGTAGGACGATCTAATATGACAAATTTCAACCTCCTATCTGTAATAGTTCGCTCGTTAAGGCAATTTTTAAAACAAATCTATCTCATTTAACTCTTTTGAGGAGATGCATTCTGCAAAACCATGAAAATGGTTTGACATGATTTGTAAAACGAACTAATCTGCGGAATTTCTTTCTACCTGTATCTAGCCAGTGACAATATTTAGAAAAACACATCTCCTTCATTTAATCCCTTTGAGAGAATACATTTAGAAACACTTTCTACTTGCAGCAGTTACCGTATTGTGGCGATCTTTAGAAAAGCACATCTACCCCATTTAACCCTTTCGGGAGTTAATTTAATAAAGCCTGAAATGATTTGGCCTAATTTGTAAAACGATATAATATGCCGAATTTCAATTTGCTGCCTGTAGTAGTTCCTTTGTGGTTATTTTTAGTAAAATACTTCTGGCCTATTTAACCACATTGATGGGATGTATTTCAAAAAAAACCCTAAAAATGATTTCAGATTAGTAAATCGATCCAAAATACCGAATATCAACTTACTGCCTAGTAGTTTCCCCGTCGCGATATTTTGACAAACAGATTTGTTTTTTAACTCCTTTCGGTAACGAATTCTCCAAAACCCTAAAAATGACTTGGTCTGGTTTGTGAAATGAACTAATATGCCTAATTTCAACTTCCTACTTGTATCTATCGCGTGGCCATCTTTAGAAAAACACATCTACCCCATTTAACCCCTTTGAGAGGATACGTTTCCAAAAACCCTGAAAATGACTTGACTCGATGTGTAAAACGCACTACTGTACCGATCAGTTTCCTACTTGCAGCAGTTACAGTATTACGGCGATCTTTAGAAAAACATAGCTACCCCATTTAACCCTTTCGGGAAAAGCTTGAAATCGATTTGACTTAATTTGTAAACGATCTAATATGCCAAATTTCAATTTCCTGCCTGTAGTAGTTCCTTTGTGGTTATTTTTAGAAAAACACTTTTAACCTATTTAACCACTTTGAGGGGATGAATTTCGAAAAACCGTAAAAATGATTTCTGAGTAGTAAAACGATCTAATATGCCGAATTTCAACTTCTTACCTGAAGTATCTGCCGCGTTCAGACGACTTTTAAAAAATCAGATCTATTCCATTTAACCTCTTCGAGTGTGAATTCCAAAAGTCCCTGAAAATTATTTGGCCCAATTTGATAAATGTTCTAATATGCTCAATTTCAACTTCCTAGACTTGTAGTAGTTTCCTTGTGGCGATATTTAGAAAAACAGATTTGTCCCATTTAACCCCTTTCGTTGATGAATTCTGCAAAACCTTGAAATTTACTTGATCCGATTTGTAAAACGAACCAATATGCCGAATTTCAGCTTCCCACCTGTAGTAGTTTCCTCGTTGGAGATCTTTAGGAAAACCGGTCTACCACATTTAGCCCCTTTGGAGGAATGCATTTCGAAAAGCCCTGAAAATGATTTGACTCTATTTGTAAAAAGAACTAATAAGGAGAATTACAACTTCTTACTTTCACCAGATTCTATTATGTAACGATCTGTGAAGTAAAAGTCAATCCCGTCGAATGGATGATAAAAGTACTTCTTTGTAGACTATATTCGATGTTTTCTTTTCTGGCTTCAGCACCACTAATTTGTTTAATAATGAACTGAAGTACAGACCAGATTCGCTCACACACGCGACTTTTCGAAAGGAAAGATCGATTTTTTCTTAAAAATTCACTGTCACTGTACATGTACTTTGACGTTTCTCTCATAATTCAGCAGTATGTACCAATTCAAGCAGGTATAGTGGTCCATTGCAAAAATCAGCAAAACACCGCGAACCGACTTCGAGAGTTTACTTAGTTATGTAGTTATTTGCAATTTAGGACTTTTGTGCACATCTACAAGGTGACGGATTTCATTTAAAAAAAGAGTGATCGAAATGTGGAAGTCTCAAAATAGATGTCGAAAGAAAATGCTTCACTTTTTAAATATATAGATGCGGCGAAAATCTGTTGCAATGGCAGAGGTCGGGAATGGACTACGTCCCACCCGCTGTCTTGGTAGTCTACTTCTGTAGAAAAACTTTCAACAGAGCCAAGCGGTAACTAAGATTTTTTTTAATTTCCAACGGGCGAAAAATTTGGGAGTACTACGAAAAACGAGTATTTTACTCTTCAAAATTTATTAGACCATGGTAGATTGAATGTGGAATACACAGGCAGCTACACAAAATTTTACAAACTATTGAAATCGATGGGAAACAAATATAAAAAAGTATTACAAAAAATATATTTTTGTTGGCAAACAAATTCAAATTCTCAAAAAATATATTTGGGATATGCTGATGGAGAGGAAGAGGTGACTTTTATTATTTTTATCAATACATATTGCTGTGGTGAGGTTTTACTTTTAATATTCAACTACGCTTACGCTGTAGGTCACTAATACTTGCTATAATATAATAGTTTGATAATTAATAAAATACTTAATCTCAGGGTTATTTTGCACTTCATAAATTAATTTGTGACTCACCATAGCATTATTTCTGAGCATGTGTTATAATTAACTGCGTTAATCTTATCTCAGGTTACTGCCATAAATTAAGTTAATAACAATACGAGTTATCTGAATACACTCAAATAAATCAATTACAAGTAGGGACAAAAATATTAATTTTTCCACGACCGGGAGTAGAAGTCGGTTTCTATAGCATCAAAATTGCGATAGAAGTAAAACATTTAATCCCTAGAGACTAAATAAGATAAAAATTTTCCTAGGGAGTTTTCATTATGACTGACAACAATTATGTCAAATTCGAGGTTATCAGGTTAGGTTGCTAACCTCGAATTTAACATAATTGTGAGCTCTCGTCATAATGACTTACAGTGTCACCAACTTTAAAATTCACCATAGGCTACTAATTTTAAAATAATTGTA
Organism: Agriotes lineatus; assembly: GCA_940337035.1. Lineage (NCBI taxonomy): Eukaryota > Metazoa > Arthropoda > Insecta > Coleoptera > Elateridae > Agriotes > Agriotes lineatus. The sequence goes on from CALNHX010008189.1 coordinate 25,651, forward strand.
ACTAAAATGTCAATAAATGACGTTTAAAAAACGGGTTTTTCGTTTTAAATCTTCCTGCAACGTGAAAAAAGTAGTATATGCAACTCGGAGAGAATGCTATTTTGCTGAGGTGCAATTTCTGGCTCTCGGGCTTCGCTCACGAGTCAGAAATTGCACCTCAGCAGAATAACGCATTTCTCTCCCTCATTGCATAATATACTATTATTACCTAGTCAGTTAAATAATTTTATCGGTTTCAGGATATTAAGCCTTTGTTTACATATACAAAAGTAGGCTGGTAACTAGATCATAACTTATCTGTAGGGTTAAAGAATATTACCCTACATGGCAACCATAACCATATAGCAACCGATAAACTATTGAACAAATCACGGATGTTATGAATCAAAACTGCCTTAGAAGTTTTAAAATCCTCGCTCTACGAGCTCGGATTTCAAAACTTCTGCGGCAGTTATGATACTCATAACATTCCTAGATATGTTAATAGCTATAAACTGAGTAATAATCTGGTCACTATGTTGATTTTTAAATGTTGACTAAATAAATCAAATTACCTTGTTTTTAACATTTAGTAAAACAAAAAAAGTATTGTAAACAACTCCTTAGAAAACAGCTGTTCCCCCATAGTTCCCCCTACGTTTGCAAAACTTCAAAATAATTGGTACATGTAAAATTTTACAATAACTATAGAATTTTATGAAAGAAAATGCATTTTTATTTAGTTACAGATGTCTGAGTTCTACCCTTTTTAAGTCGTATCTGTACAGAAAATAACTTTAACTCATTCACGATTCGATACTGCTGTGCTTTCTATGTTGCTGGTCCTCTCAGCGAAATTTATGCTTCCTAGCGTAACTACAACTCTTCTAAACTGCTTACAGTTGACTATATAGGCTGACTCTGGTACTGATGCCCCAATATTGACCTTGGCTGCTCAACAAACGGCTTTAGATTGCCTTAATATGCAATCAGTTCGGCGAATAATTTCAAACACTGTTTTAATTTACTTTTTTCTATTTTGCGTTTAGAATAACTCTATTCTAGCACCCAAATGACGTCATTTGAGTGTTAGAATAAGTTGCTATGAAATGACGTAATTTGGGTGCTAGAATGGAGTTATTCTAAACGCAAAATAGAAAACATTTTTATTTTTTAATTTAGAAAATGGTATAAAGCGGCGAAATAGAAAAAATAGTATAAAACACTCGTTGCAGAAGGTCCTTCAAGCACTCATTTGTTCCTCAATTCGCCGCTATGCGGCTCGTTTCGGAATTTCAAATTCATTTTGACGAACGCTAATAACGAAACTCTCACAACTACGGAAGAGAAACTCATAGAATGGAAAAACTACAGATGTGACCTCTTCAAACACAACAGGGGATCACTGTTGATAATAAAGATAAAAAACGACAAAATACTGGAAATAACAAAAGAGACGGTACGGAATTCCATACGAACTTCACATTCGGGAAAAGCATTAGGGTAAGATGAAGTACTAATTGAAGTTTACACCTAATATAGGAAGAAAATATCTCAATCCTTTTTAACAAATATCTATAAAACAGGAATACTCCAACAAAAAATGTTACTTTCTACATTTATAACTTCCCCAAAGATCAAGAAAACCAAGAATGTGCAAAGACCACCGCACTATAAGCCTCATGTCATGAGTCACACATTAAAGAGTTTTTTGAAAATCATACGAGGAATCACTATCTGACCAACAATTTGGCTTCCGAGATGGTTTACGCAGGCGTAAACAACTACTTCTCATGCGAATACTGTTAGACAGAGACCGTATTGTTAATAATAATAAAGATATCTTCCTTCTCTTTATTGATTATGAGAAGGCGTGATAAAATAAAGTACAAAAAAGTTTTCGAGATATCGTAGAAAATAGAGCGTTAGTTCAAGAGACAAATTTTCTGTAAAATTTTAAGCTGAATTCAAAAATGTAATAATAAACCCGGTGTTCTATTTAAAATAGGAGTTAATAAAAAAAAATAGGAAAAAAACAAAAGAAACCCATTTTAGAGGTATTCAACTGGAAAATCACCTATCTCACATCAATACACATTAAAAATGTAATAAAAATGTAAATTTTGAAAAAATCCCTAGAACCGTTTTTGAAAAAATCGAAAGAAAAAACTGAAAAATCACAAGAGTAAACACCATTACTTCCGGTTATGAGATTTTCTTCAAAAGCTTGCTGTCGCATCTAGATAGTACACAAGACTTATATATGAAGTTTCAATGCCATACCTCTTTTCGTTTTTGAGATATTCTGTTCACAGACACATAACAATAAACGGAGAAAGAATCACATCGATACGCTATGCGGATTATACGGTTCTAATAGCAGAATCCGAACAGGAATTAAAAGAAATGCTAACTAACATTTCAACAATTAATGATGAATACGGACTTAAAATAAACATTAATAAAACTAAGTGAACGGTAATAACTAGAAATCCCGTTATCCCTAGAATGGCACCACAACATCACAACCAAACTATTGAAAAATGCAGAAAACAACAGAATGTATTAATACAATAAAAAGTCCATATTTAGGTCATAGCATAAGGAATCCTAAATACCATTTTTACAACTCGTGTTGCAAGGCAAAATCAACGCACGCCCTCCATGTCGTTGCTAACCATTAATACAATGTGGTATGGCCGTTATGATATTATGTTATATAACATTGTCGCCCCGTATGCGCGACGACGTGCGACTTGGTCTAAAGATAAATCGCAATGGAGACCAGAACTAATAATTAGGAAGCCTAAACGGAGGAAATCAGTGTAATATCGAGCGATTTATCAACACCGTTAGCGTAGAGTACGAATGTGGCAGACATCGCCGATAATGTGGCATTTCAGATTTAAAGCATCCGCATCTTTTGATAATTAAAAAAAATTACCGTGACCGGGAATCGAACTCGATACCTCAGATTCGACTGTCCACTAGTGTTTACACTACACCAATCTATTACTGGGGATGCGAATACAAATCGAAAAATACCTACAAAGGAAAAAGCGATCAATCTCGCCTCAAAGTTTTTCAGTTCTTTGCGTTAATATTCCACACAAAACGGAGCAAAAATTATCCTGATAGGTTATGTCGTTCTGGAATTCGCGTATTTACAGCATCCAGAGTGACTTACAGTTACAAGAAGTACAAAAAGCAGAAAAGTAGATTTTATTTAATAAGATTTATTACATTTTAAGTTAGGTAAGTCAAAAGTCCCGCGAATCCAATTTTTAAATTTTTGTATTACAGAAATCGGTTTGGATAGTTGAAAATTACAATGACCTTCACTTCCCAAAAAGTGTTACGTTTGCGGCGCGCTGGGCTGGCTCACCAGCCGTATGTACAGTAATATGTGGTCTGGTAAACTATTGTTAGTCCGCCCCTGTAGGTATACATTTTTGTGCGTTTTTAACAAGCAATTCTGTTTCCCTATTAGTATTACTTACGCGTATAAAAAATAACGTTGTTCATCGACTTGATGTAAAATAAATAGTATTTGGAAAATTCTAGTTTTAAAATGCATATGCATCAGTCACACGGAAAAACTTATAATCACGAACTACACTAGAAGAAATCCACGGAGTTATTACAAATTAAATACTGCTTCATTTTTATTTTAAAATGTAGCAATAATAATAAACAGAAAAATCAACACATTTGGATAACAATAATAACTAACCGTAATTCAAAGGCAGTCTCGGTTCTGGGAAAAGCCATATGTGCTTACATACCTATGTAAATATTTGTAACTACAGACAGACATATAAACTGCGGCAATCCAAAAATGTAGAGACACTCACGAATTAATTACAAAGTTCAAGAGCAAATATTATTTTGACTTATAACCAATTTGAGTTTTATTAAAGTTCACATTATCGACCTTTCATATAATTACAATGAATTTTCCGAAATCACATGTTCGTACAATTAGCCACTGATTTATAATGACGCTATACTAATCGTTAAATTTTTGTTCTTTGGTTAAGAAAGAATACGTGATTTACCCAGTGCGAAAAAAATTATTTTCATGTAGAAATGCACGGTCTTTGCTGAATACATCGAAAATGCTTTCCAACCATTAGATGAAGTAGGAGCGGAAACCCTCGAAATACATTATTCTTGGACGTACCATAGCAGCTTTATAAACCAAAGTGCTGCTTACCTTAGAGCTTCTATTGCAAACTAAAATCATACTTACACAAGAAATACTTTCAACTAAAGTACCAAGAAGAATAGACTGTCGTAACTTGATGTCAATAAAAGCAGGAGTCCCACAAGAAATTGTTGCGGGTCCAATATTATATTTTATATACAAGACGGACTTGCCTATAGCCCAATATCTAATGGTACCGAAGTTTGCAGGTGATACTGCAATTTTGGCAGCAGATAAATCCCAGCAAGAAGCATCGCAGAAGCTTCGATCTGATTTAGATGGTGCATAAAAGTAAACGAGTTAAAATTTGTTCACGTCACATCTATTCAACGCAGAGAAATGTGGTCGCCCATCAAATGGACCATAATATTACCTCTAGGTAGCTAAGTCCATAAAGAACTCGCTCGGAAAAGCATATCTGGGAAGAAAGACTGCAATTAAATCTCAAACTAAGAAATTACTACTGTTTGATAATATGTATACAAAACTATATTCAAACCCATTTGGCTCTACGGGAAACAGGATACAAGTATGGGGAACGGCTTCATCATCCAACATAGCTATACTCGAGCGATTCCAGTCAAAAATGTTTAGAACTATCACAAATGCACCGCAATACACCACCAACGCAGAAATATACTTAAACAAAGTACTGCCTAGCGCTAGACTTATTAGACAATAGTGACATTGAACCTATCACTTAGGTTTTAACCATACAAGTTGTTACGGTATAAAACGGTCGTTAAGACCCCTAATAAATTTACGTAGCAATGATCGCCCTGCGTATCCCTTCCAGCCCATTTGGCTTAGGCTGAAACTTAGTTGGGAGGGAGGTTCGAACGACTGGGCACAGTTCAGGGCGAGTTACCACGATAAGGGTAGTTGAAAATAATTGGTTAAAAGAAGATTCGACGGGTTGTTACGGTATCAAACGGTTTTAAAGACACTCAAGGGTGCGGGAGTGCCACTTGCATTATCATGTCTGGAAAATGCCAACATTTGCCCTGGAAATCTCAAAAACAGGCTAAGAGCCACGGCTTGATGCGCTCAGGGAGATGGGCGTGGTCCTAGAAACGGTACACCATAGGGCAAGCGTGACGATATGTATTAGGTCTGGCAAAATAAATGGGCGCTACGGGATTCAGACTTGGATCTCACGCTTGGTAAAACCCCGACGGCCAAACGGGAGTAGAATATCTGTGCACAGCCTCACGACTCCCAACACTGCTGCGACGAGCGCCCTGACTTACCTGCGACGCTGAAGAATTATTTTGAAAATAAGCATTCACAGGCACGTGGGGAAATCATAAGGCAACGTACAGCAAATCGATCTATTGGTCTTACACAGTGTCGAATATAACATTGCCGACGTTTGTCAGCCTACACAACGAACAACTACTACAAAAGAAAGAGGACTATAAGTATAGGCTCAGCTGGGGACGCTTCTCTAAATTATTGCGCACAGCGCAAGCGAGTGGCTGGCATTTATCAAAAAGGCATATTTAACAAGCAGCCCAAGCGGGTGGCTGGTATTTATCAAATAGCTACATTAATTATTGTTTACAAACAACCCAAGCGGGTGGCTGGTATTTATCAAATAGCTACATTGATTATTGCTTACAAACAGCCCAAGCGGGTGGCTGGTATTTATCAAATAGGCACGTTAATTATTGTTTACAAGCTACGCACACTACCTTGTTCAGTTTTAGCTTCACCTGGCTGCCCCATTCGTGTCAGGGTTCGTCTCCTAGTGCAAAAGAGTTGCAGCTACATGCGTGGGTGCTGTACGATCCAATGATTCCCTGACATGCAGGGCCTGATGCGGAACTCTCATGGGAGAAAACGAAAACTGCAGAGACCTGTTGATCGTTCTGAAGATTGGATTCCAACCATATATCGGAACAATTGGTCTTCAGGCCTTCGTAAATTGCAGAACGGCGGTCATCATTAACGGAGACGCACAAAACACCTAAAAGCACCACTTCGCACTCTCTCACGGCCAGTAACGCACTCCAAAGCAAAACCACGCAGCATCACCACACTACCTCGGTAAAAAGGCCGGGCTGCCTTACACGACTAAGGGCCGTGGAGGCGGCGGAGCCTCTCTCAAAAAGCCTGCTTGCAGTAACTGCACAAACAACAGCGTCCAAGACCGAAGCTGGAACCTAACTGACTGAAGCCATGCTGTATTATGCCAGACACGCTGCGAAAAGCAGCGTGCAGGGAAACGAGTTTGTCGCGTGGCCTGACCACCTGCAACCAATCACGAAGCAGACAAGGCCCCGTCGGTAAACCAGCTCGACGCTAGACGAATCTTCTGGAAAAAGGCTGCGTGCTAAATCTGTAGGATTTTAAATATGCCAAAAAAAGTAATTATGAACGACGCTACCAAAACGAGTACCTTACAGAAAATTACAGCGGCCGTTACAACTGCTTAAAATTATGAACCGCTAGCTGCCTGCACACAATTTGATGAACTATTAAGCTTAAAAATATGACCGAAAAACTATATACAAGCGGGATCAGAATCTTTGAACAGAAATACTCCAAAAAGGTCGCGCATTCGTAGGAATTGAAAAATGTCCTAAGATGGCGCCACGACTTTTGGGGATGTAAATCTCAATTCAACAAACCATTGGCCAAAAGCCGAAATCCAACAGTCATTGCGTCGCGTTGCTACCCCCGGAAGGCGTTCCACAGCTGCAGAAGATTGCACCTACCTTTGGGTGTCCCTCCTGCAGTTGTTTGGGCTCTGTACAATGGACTATACACAGCGCGACAAGAATACAGGTTCCTGTCACTTTAAATAAACATACACAAATAAAGCAGAAGAGTTGAGTTAAATGAAAGTGATATATTAACTCAAAATTTACACACATAGCTCTGGACATGTAGTATACATTGAAATAGGGGTTAGTCAACGTTTCACAGTATTTAATTATCTTAATACTGGGACAAAACGTCCATTAAAACTTTTGGCACCCGAATGCAAGAAGCTAGAAGTATAAAATACCCGTTTAGGGTTTTCTCTATACTTGGAGTCAAGTTACCACAATGTGTCTAACGGTTCGTACAACTCAAAGCGATTGGTACCTGTTTAATATTATAAGGTACAAAATAGCATGCATTGTCCAGCAAATGTTTACGATACGCACACCACTTTTAAAACAAATAGCACTCTTAAAACGTAACAATTTCATGTATATTTTGTGTTGGCGTAGCGCTCCAACCACTGCAGTTTTCTATGAAAACAGGCGGGGAGACCCTCACGTAGGGGGTCCTCTGCGACGTTGCTTGAAGATAGGGCATTTAGGGGACGATCGGACGAGCAATGCGGGGTGGCCGACAGCTTAATCCGGGATGGTGGTGTATTAAAATCCTTCCTACGAAGACTTGGGACTGGGTCGTAAGGACAAATGATCCTGTATATATGCTTGCAACGCACCTTTTCGTGAAGATCCATTTATAGACAGCGATAACATGTACACAACGTTACTAACTTAACGAAGGTACTTAGCATGTAGCTTATACAACCACCCGGAGCATGAGGCACCCCTTCAAACAACTATAATTTTAATTATGGACACTAATTACCCGATACTTTCAGCTAGATTACTGAGGCGGAACTGACTCAACAGGACGCGACCAAGCGCGTCGGATTCGAGATTGCATCATGCAGGAAAATTCCCTATGTATCCATCTCCCTTCAACATACACCACATATATGTGCGATGCCGTAAATTGCATCATCTCAACGCAACGCGGCGATTACAGCGGGGGATCCTCGGGCCTGGAAAACATTGTCATGCAGACGCCGGCCGGGGTAACTTGATACCGCCTTTGTTCGACCTCAATTCGGCTGAAGACTGAACGCGGAACCCATCAGTGGACAGTTCAGTGAACTAATTAGCGGGGTCTGCGCGATATGGTAACAAGGTTGCATATTTCGTTCCTATAAGCCAAGAAGGTGCCTCGCGGAAAAACTACGGCAACAGATGTCGTGACCTGTCTTGAAATTAATCGCGGGGACCTAAAAGGGTCTGGAAATTGGCCCAATTTAGGAAATTTCCTTTCAGGGAACGAGCGTAAAGATGTGGGAGAGTAAGGTTTGTTCAATCAGACGTCGGGCGTCTTAACAATGTGAATCAACTTATAACATGTTAGTGATTATAAATAAAATTTATATTTTAAATTTAATTTCTTCTTCTTCCGATTTATATAGGCCTTGTCTGCTTTTCATTGACATCAGTTTCTTCGTGGCGAGGTTTGGACTGAGGATGATTTCCAACTATCTGACCAGCATTTATGTGGTCTTACAGGTTATCTTTTGCTTGCTGGCTTAAAATGTTTTTGTTTGGTATCTTCGGTATTCATTGATCTGGCATTCTTTCGACAAGGATTCCCTACTCTTTGCCTTTTATTTTGACAAATTTGACTATATCTTGTATGCTGCACTTGTTGCGTATTTCTTCATTAGGCACTCTATCTCATAGTGTATGTTCCGTTATGGGTCTAAGAGTTCTCATCTCAGTGGTGCGGACTATTTGTTTTGGCTTGCTAGTTTCTGCTCTTGTTTCAGCTGCGTAGATGATGAGAGGTCTAACAACACTCTTATATATTCGGACTTTTCTGTGCTCATATATTTTTTTCAGAATACATCGCTTAAGTATCCTGATACTCTGGCTCCTTTGAACGTTTGTTTCTGGACTTCTTTGGTAAGGTTTCATACGCTGGATATTTCTACTCCTAGGTAACTGAAGGTCATAACTGTTTCAATAAAACTCCCTTCTATTTCGAGTATGCATCTTACTGGGACTTTAACTACAGTAATACACGTTTCGATACCAGCATGTTTCATTCTTTTGCAGTTACAAAAAATTAGTGAAGTAGACGTTGGAGTAAAACAGCGTCGTCAGCATAAAAAAAATATATTTATATTGGCTTGTTCCATGTTGTATCCATGCTTGATTTTAACTGCATTTATTATTTCATCTATGATCAAGTTAAACAACATTGGGCTGAGTGAATCCACCTTATCCCTCTAGTTATTGGAATTGCCTCTGTGGCGTCATTTTCTACTTTAATTTTTATTGTTACATTGTCGTAGATGTTTCTTATTAAGTTTATGACCGTCTCTGGTATTGGTTTTTTTCATGATGGATATCGCATCACAAAGTCTTATTCGGTCAAATGATTTGTGTAGGTCTATGCTGGTTTAGAATACTTTATTGATTTTTCGCCTATTTGACGTAGTGTGAAAATGGCATCGGTTGTTCACCTATTTGTTCTAAAGCCGAACTGTTCCTCGTTAGTGTAGATGTGTATGCTGATCTTCAGTAGAAGTATCTTTATTACTAATTTTAAGACCGAATTTAACAGAGTAATTTCTCTATAATTTTCGGGAAAGGCTTTATCTCCTCTTTTGAACATGGGCATTGTAATTAGTGATGGGCTTATTCGAATGAAAAATAACCGGTTATCCGGTTATTGAAATAACCTATGTAACTCGGTTTTCGTTCCAAGTATTCGAATGAAAAATAACCTCATGCTGATACGTACTACGCTTTGAATATAAAACCTCTATTAAAAGGTACTACGTGCCATATTTCAGCGACCTACGCAGTGCTCAAAATTCTGTAAATATAAATACGTCATAACTCATAAACAAAGCAGGTTGTATTGAAAACACCATTTGGTTATCGCGTAACTACCTCCTGTCATAAACATTATCAAATTCTGGGGACCTGAAACCTAAATGCCTGAAAACTGCAAACGCATCAAGCTATAAAACAATTTTTTATTTGCTTACATCTCTAAAGGTTTAAAACAAGAGGCGGAGCATTTAACCCGCCCGATCGATAAAGATAAACGTTTTACCACTTTTTATTGCGATTAACAAGCAGTCCGGCATATTTCTTTCTTTCTACACTTCTTAATAAATACCTCTTAATTTCCAATACATAACACATAATGTACGGTCGGCGCATTAGAAATCGGGCACTACACACTATTATGATATATTTTGCATGTATTTTTTAAGTGTATAAACTGGGTTTTTACAGTTATTATGGTTTTAATTGTTACGTCAGATTGTTTATTGTTTGTCAATTATGAAATGCCATCTCACATTAATGAAGTAACCGGAGCAAGAATACTCCAAAGACTAGAAGAACATATTACGTGTCCTGATTTTTAAGGCGCCGACCGTACATATTATGTCTTGGTTCCTCTGCTACCTGCAAGTTACGATGTCGATGCAGATGACGGTGAACCGCCAACCGGCAAACCGGTTGACGAAACGAATCGAGAGCCAAAATTTATTCGAGTGCTTATTCAAATAATCATTCGGTTATTAATATGATTCGAATGCACATAATTCGGTTATGAAAATTGTCCGGTTATGCCCATCACTAATTGTAATACTTGTTTTCCAATCCGCTGGTATTATTTGTCTGTCGATATTTTTTTATTTAATTTATAATTTAAAACTGACATCAGTGGTTTTCCCTTTTCGCTGTCGCCTTTTAATTTATGAAATTTGATAAATGGTGTATAAAAGACATCTACATTGATATTCATTGACAATAAAAAAATATGTACAAATGAATTCACGCCTCCTAAAACAGAAATGTAATGAATGTAGGTGACACGATGGAAGGTGTTAACTATTTAAATGTGTAGAGGTTTATTACCTATCGATTATATAAATGCCGATAGAAAATTGGCATTAGATAAATCATACGGATTGAGGGAGTGAATATGTAATGATTGGAATTATTGGAAAGTTATTCTGACAAGAGGGCGTTCTGGTGTGCACAAAGTTCAAGTGTCTTAAAATTGTTTTATCTACGACAGTGTGCAAAATTGACTTTTAGTTGGCAGTTTCTTCTACTTCTTCTTCTTTCTCAGCTTCGATTTGTCCACTCCTGAAAGTAAACCTCTCCAGTATCTTTCCATGTCTGTCGGTCCTGAGCTGATCTGATCCAGTTTTTTCCTGCTTTTTCGTTGATGTCATCAGCCCACTTCTTTTGGGGTCTGCCGACGCCTCTCTTGGTTTGTCTCGGTCTCCATCTTATTACATTGGATGTCCATCTATCCGTATCTTGCCGTGCGATGTGTCCGGCCCATTGCCATTTTAGTCTCGCGACCCTTTCCATAACATCGGTTGTTTTTGTTTTTCGCCTTATCTCTTTGTTTGTTATTTTATCCCGGTTGGCAGTTTAAAGTTTGTGAAAAGACTGTTTAATAGCATGTTTTATTTATTTCACGTCGTCAATAGCAACGTGTTTTAATAATTATTTAACAAACAAGTGTGTTAATGAGAGCGATTAATAATCGAGATATTTTACCGTGTGAGCTCTAGCGAACACGTTAATTGTTAATATTATTAACCGCCGATTAACACACGAGTTAGTTACAACATTTTTTTCGTTGATCGTATATGTCACATTAGAAATAATGTTTCCATAGTTACGATGGATAAAAATATCAAATAATAATTAAGAGTAAAATTGATACTTTGTGTGGCGAGGCCGGACACGTTTGACTGACGAGCGTAAGCGAGTCAGACAAGTCCGGGCGAAGCACACAAAGACACTTTTAATATGACATCATCAAAACAGTAGAACTTAATCTCGAAGAATGTTGACCATTTCTTAGAAGAAACCCAGAGAAGGTTTTAGAGTATTCATGTATTGACAGACTTATTTACATACACTCTAAAACAACACAATTACATCATATCATAGCAACAGATATTACAAACTATAAACCTTTCAATGATCAGCCTCAACACCCTCTCCCATTGAATAGATTTATTTTATCAATCCCACCTCTGCACACAATCTAGTAAATATAGATCCAGGAATGGGTTTGATCAACACATCTGCTATTTGATTAGCCGAACTCTTTTGGTTGTTTGAAGCCTTTAACGACCAACCTCACCTTGTACCTCGAACCATCTGGGTTTGTTTTAATCTTGAAGATCCATTTGCATGGTATCGCCTTCTTTTCTGTAGGTAGCTGTTGAAACTTCGAGGTGTTGTTTTCTTGCAATGACACCATTTCGTTCTTCATAGCTTCCTTCCGAACCATAACTCATGGGGAGATTTATTTTCTTGTGTACTGGTACCCGTTATATTTAAAATATATGCAGCAGTATTAATTAATTCTGCCCATAAACCTTGAGGTAGAACTTCGCTACCTCAACTAACGTTCTGTTTTCTCGTTCACTACAGCCGTTCTGCTCAGGCGTGTAATAAGGCATTGTAAGACAGCGTTGTAGGCCCGCTTCTTTTATCCACTATTTATCAGTTTCCCTTTTATATTTTTAGGATTCATACCGAATGTCAGATTGACAATTTTGAAAAAATACTTTATTTGTAGATGGTTGTAATGATGACTTTGTTTCGACCTATCATGACGATAGTTATGATTAGTACTTAGTTCCAACTACTGCATGGTTATTTAAAATTTAGCATAGTTCGAGCTTCGCTGAGCGCTTCACCGTGACTTGAGTTTATAGTAGGCTTTGGCTAGCATTCTAGCCGTCAACAACCTATATGACATCAGAAAGAAGTAACCTTTCTATAATTGCAAATATGTTTTAGCATCTATCCTACCGTTATAATATAACGTGGTTCAAGTAACCAGATCTGGAGGTAGCTATTCGATACCGCTTAAAACATGTAACACAAGATCCAAGAAGTATGTCAACATAAGATGAGTTATGCGTCAACATACTCGCTGGTATCACTGCACCGAGCTGGTGGCAGCTGTCAGGCTCAGGAGCCATTCCAAATAGGACCCAAACTTATATGGCAAATACAGGCGAAAACGCCGACGCTGCGGAATCGAGCATCACAGTTTCAAGGTGACGCAAAGACTAAACAACGTTGTATCGAGGCAGCCGTTAAACTCCCGGGCTTGCTATCTTATTTAAAAACACTGCGCACCCAAAATGTAATGCGGACCGAGCGTAAAACAACCGGCGCTGGTGCGCCTATAAAAAATGTGCAATCTTTGATATTGAAAATGAATGTCAGCGGGCAAAGACGTTCTTGCATTCTTGTCGGCAGTGTTTAGACGTAATGTCGATTGCAGTTGGAACCTTATTTCGGTTGTGCAGTTTTCTACAAAAAATTGCGGAAAATAGCATAACTAAGTATTCTTAACATTAATTTTAAAATCTTACCGTTAGCTGAAAAGGTTAAAATAAAAAACCAATTAAATTTTAACCTGAATATATAGTCGCAATTTTAAAAGATATTTTTCCGTTGTCATTTACAAGAAAAACCAATGGATTTGTGGATCTGATGGGTGCTCTATCTTTTTCATTATTAAATAAATGATCGCATTTCGTTTCTTAACACTTAGGCATAATTTGTGTTGAGTTTGAATACTTTTTGTTCTGTGCATATGTTTCTATTTGGATTATTAAAATTAAAAATCATTGCTATATTTGAATTAAAACATCGCCGGATGTATGTCATTATTATTTTTTGCTTAGTAATTGTTAAATATTAAGAGCCCCCCAAATACAACTATGGCGAGCCACCACTGCTAACAGGGCACGGATATCTGTTTCTATTTTCAATTAGCCACTGTCAATGGTTTAGTGCCTCCTGATCCTGGCCGTTTTCAGGAATACGGGATTGTACTCTATTCGCCCATTTGGACTCCGTGGTTATTGAGTTCCTCTCAGGAGCACTAGTAGGTAAACAATTGCCGCCTTCACTCTAAGCTGGTTTGTAGAATGTCACTTTATGTTTAATTTTTTCTCAAGTGCATTAATTTTTGGTAAAATTTGTGAAAATTTGTAGAATAGTTATTTATTAGACGAGTGTGGAATGTTACACATTAGTCACGCAAGAAATATTAGCCACGAGACCGTTAGGTCGAGTGGCTAATTTTCTTAAGTGACTAATGTGTAATTCCACACGAGTTTAATACAAAATTTTATCCAACACCTCCATATATTGTTCATGTAGGTAATTATTTTGAAAGTTTATTTGACAAATAAACGGGGTTGCGCCCGCTATTGCGCTGTCTACCCTATTCAATTTACCACCATTTTTAGGCCTATTACGTTGGGCATTCCGTTCTGTTACACACTACGCCCCTGCCACCCCCTACCATCTACCTGACCAAAGAAGGGGGCTCTCGAGGATCCGCCCCTCTCCAAGGGGGCCCTGGGGTAATCCGCCCCTCTCCAAGGGGTCCTTGGGGCCCGCCCCTTTCCAAAGGGACTCTTGGGGCTTGGCCTCTCTCCAAGGGGACCCTCGGAGCTCCGCCCCTCTCCAAGAGGGCCCTTGGGGTTCTGCCCCTTTCCAAAGGCCCTCGGGGCTCCCCCGTTTTTCAAGGGGGCCCTCGGGGCTCCGCCCCACTTTAAGGGGGCCCTTGGGGCTCTGGACCTCTCCAAGGGGGCCTTTGGGGCTCCGCCCCTCTCCAAGGGGCAACCGGGGTTCCGCCCCTCTCCAAGGGGGCCCTCTGGTCTTCGCCCCACTCCAAGGGGGCCCTAGGGGCTCCGCCCTTCTCTGATGGGGCCCTCGGAGCGCCGCCCCTCTCCAAGGTGCACTCGAGGCTCCGGCCTTTTCCAAGGGAGCCCTCGGGGCTACGCCCCACTCCAAGAGGGTCCTTGGGGCTCCGCCCCTCTTCAAGGAGGCCCTGGGTGTTCCAAATATTAATTTGAATAAAAAATAGTGTTGCATCTAATTCTATTATTCATGGTATCTTTCTACATTCTCTCACTAGTGGCTTTTTGAATATTCTCTCACTAGTGAGTAATATATCACATTACTTATGCAAAATCAACATAATAATAGTGTTATTATATGGAGGTGTTGGATAAAAAATAGTATATGTATGCAACTCGTGGCTGATAAAATTTCAACGTCTCGAGTTACTTTTTTCAACTTGCTTCGCTCGTTGAAAAAAACACGCTCAACATTGAAATTTTATTTCAACCACTTGTCCCATAATATACTATTATACACTATCCAGTGTATTTTCGTTTACAGTTTCGATATTTAGATATGCCGGTTGAAGTGTTGCGTTCTGTGTACTTTTTCATGGCATATTTGCAGTTTTTTTGTAATATCCCAGCTCCCCACACTGAATTAAATGTTGCAATTCTAAACGGGTTTACTTTTATGTTCCACAACTTACCCGTTGAAATCAAAACCAATTCTGATAAAATTGCTACCATATATTGACCAAAATTCCATGAATAACAGAGTACCTACTAATTATGATGAGTTAATAAAACTCGACCTAAACTCACAGTGGTGTTTATTTCGTTTGTGGATATTTGTATTATCAAGTTATGGGTTTGATTTCAATCAAATATTTTGTCTTTTCGCGCTGGTCTAGCATAACTTCGCAGCTTTTTAACGAAAGATTTCGTAAATAGCGTCAAACGTTTGAGTGCTTCAAAAACAATTAATTGCCAGTCGCTGCTTATGCAGCGAGCTCAACAAAAAGGAAATTTGTTGTGTTATGGGTATTTTAACAAAACGAACGCTTATATAACGATTTTTACACGGTTTGAAGGACAAGCACAGCAACGCAGTTTATTCGTCTGAATCCGCGAGTTTGGTGAAAGTGTGCCAAGGTGTGCTCAAGAGTGAGCTCTTGGCTGCCAGCAGGTACAACAGTTCGATACTTGCGCAAGTACCGCTAACGACCTCCTTTTGGACCTGACACTGAATCTTAACTGTAAACTTCGCTTTAACAAGTTTACAAATTCAGACCGTATTAAAGCGAAATCGATAACCTCCTTCGGATTATGCTTACTTTGCCGGTTGCATTAGCGAACGTCGAAGCCAGAAAATTGCAAACTTCGATTTTGAGCGACTCAGAATATACAGTATACAGGCCGTTTTTGAAAACCATTACATGCACAAAATAACTTTTGAATTGTTACTATGATTTGTAGGTTGCATTTTTATCTGGTTCGATATAAATCTACTCGAGAACTGTAGTAAAATAAAAAAACCAAGGATATAACGTTTCCCTGTTCCCTGTTTAGAATCAAACTGACTCATTACTATTATTTTGAAAGGAGTCTTTTCCCAAAGAAAAGAAAGCAGACCATAACAAACGAAAATAAAAGTTACCTACATCCCCCTATTTTTATGTGCTTTGAGTGCATGAAAGCCAAGCCTATACAGAAAAGAACGTACGTCGTACGACACGTCTCTGAAATCCATAGACAGACAGGTGGTTTGTCATTCGTTGAGTTTTTTAAGAAGCGCAATGTCCTTCATAATGTAGACCAAGCCCAGCAATTCCTCTAAAGTCAATCTTTATTAGAGACACTTTTTGGGATTTGAGTACTGAAGCTTCTTTTTGCGAAAACTGTAAGTTAATTCATGTAATTAATAAACCATTGTGAGAATTTATAGTAATTAATAGATCATGAATTTAACTGACCGGCTTCTTTTAGGTATCCCATGAAGAAACAACCTAGAGAGGGCAATTTCTTACTTTAGCTGATTTGTTAAGTTGCGAAGTAGGTATCTAGTCGATTTAAAAGTGAGTGAGAGTCATGTGAAAGCAATGAGGCACACAGTGATAAAATGTATTACGAAATAATAAAGCACATCTAACTGAGCATTAGATTGCCGCGAATTTTGTTCCACGACTCAATCGAAGGATCCATGAGTAAGATTTTTTTAAATAAAGTCTCCGATCAATATTTTGTAAAAAGAAATCAAAGTCGTTGTGTAGAGAAGTATGGAATAGGAACAAATAGTAACAGAAGACAGACTCATGTGACCTTCTTAGAACAGCACGAATTAAAAGCTATAAATCCATGCTTCTTTATAAAGAGCATACAGAATGACCTGGAAAGCTGTGATGGCAGAACCTGAAATTAAATCAATTTTGTTATCGGTAATTAACCGACGTAATAGTAGGTAGTACTCAAAAAATATACGTGAGTGACCACAAATTGATGTGAGATCATAAATAAACTTAAACCACAGATTAGACAGAAGGAAACTGATAGGATGTTACTAGATTTTCGACTCGTATACTCTACTTTTAAATTGCCACGAGACTACATAGGCACATTTGAGGGACCGGCGAGCTAAACAGTGGAGATGGCGTGCAGTTTTTTACAAAATGTCTAAAATACAAATAAATTCTGAGGGTGCCAACGAGTCTTTTTACAACAAAGTGCTCGGATAGAAACAAAAACTCATATACTCAAAAGCAGCAGGCAACCCCAATATATCTGAAATAAGAGGGCCGCACTAACAAAATAAGACAAGTGCTAAATCGCAATATAGTATAATATTCATCTGTAATGTCGTATAAAATAGCCAATCAATAACATTACACACAATAGCCAATACAAGGGTATTACTTAACACGACTTGCTTAGTGGTAGAGGATGTCGACGAAGAGCAGGCGTGGCAAAGCAGACGGTGCTGACGTCGAGTTATACAGGGCTTTTATTATTAGTTTATACGTACACAAAATTAAGAAACAAAACAAACATATATACACAGTGTAAAAGAAGGGCTGGCGGCGGCGTGGGGACCTGCTCAGGGCGTGGTACGCGGTGGCAGCATTGGCTTCGTCGGCCCAATGAAATGCAGACAGACCTCCGGTGAAGCGGGGCCGGGGTTGGCCTCGGAAGCGGGCGTTGAGCCTGGAGTACCACCGGGTGTAGCGAGCAGCGACCACGGCGGCACTACTAGGAGACAGCGCGACTTCTCTCCACCGAAAGCGAAGGTCGGGCTCGGGGGCGGATTGGGTCGCCTCCCACAACAGTTGGAGTTCTTCCTTCTCGTCTGGCCCCGGACGCAGCTCCAAACCCAGGTCCAGTTGACGGGGGCGGCAGGCGGTCGAGCGGTGGAGGCGGCAGCTCGGCGGCGGCTGTCGGGGGTGCGGGCGTCCAGAGCTACGAGGCCGGTGGGGGTATTCTCGGAGTCAAGCGTGAGGGGGCAGCGACCAGGGGTAGTTCTGTCCGGGCTGAGGACGAGGGTGACGAGGGGTACCTTGGGCGGTTGGAACTGGCTTCTTGTTTCAGCGAGGTCTCGGGGGTGCTGGGCAGAGAAGGTCCAAACAACAGTTTGAATAATTCCTACGTACTCGAATAACTAAGGTTGAACCTAAAAGCGATCGCTGTGGGACAGCGGACGGTCGTGTAGGATTGGGCTTGCTGAGGGCCGCTTACTCCATAAATCTCATACTCCTCTGGAAGCCGTGGCGCGTAGGCTGGGAGACCCCGGGCTTGAGGTGCTGTGGCAGAACTGGAGCAATTCGGCCGCACGTACCAGTGCGGGCCTGGAACTCTGTCTTCTGACGGAAATAAGCTGAGGGCCTCACATACAAGTGCGGGCCTAGAATGCTGCGGCTGGTGACGGCTGACGGGGCGCTTCTGCGTCACGACCGAACAAGAGAAGGTTCGAGTCGTCGAGCAATCGGTCTTCTAAGTCCCACACGAACAAGCAAGGTTCGAGTTGGAGAGTCCGAAGTGGAGCCACATAAGAGGCGAACTAGTTGGTTCGACCACTGGATCTGTTGCCTCTTGCAAAGGACAAAAGGACAACGGTAAAGGTTATTTCAATTCCCCCAACTGGAGGCGGGCTGCTATAGGGACCTTCTGCCCTCTTCAGCCAAGAACGGGAAACTCGGGGTGGGTGAGAGAAAGGAGGGGTGGAGACTGGAAGGAAGGTCAGGAAAGGTGGAGAAATACTGCCCCGGCATTCGCCTCAGAGAAGGTACTCTGTTGACTACCTAAAAACCTTAATCAAGGCAGTTGGCCGCAGGAATCGAACTGCCACTTGCAGAAAATCCCTTTCCTTATAAAGGACCTCGCTGCTTTGTTTGTTGTTCCGGCTGCTCTCATTGGTTGAGGGTGAAAGAACCTCGCCGATTTCTGTCTGGGTGGAGGCACCGCAACGCTACCTAATTGGCGCCTTCAATTAACTGTCTGATTTTGTTAGCATTGGATTAGTGGTAAAAAGACGCGTATTTTGATATTCCCCACGAGAAGATTCGGTGGAGATTTCCCCGTGTTGACGTCTGGATTTATAGGGCCCTTGCACTAAACACTGTGGCTTTTGAGGCCCGCTCTTGAATAAGGCTTGTCGGTCGGGGAGGTCAATGGGTCTATCGAATTTCCCGTATTCATCAGCACAGTTTGATACCACACACAAGGTGTGGTGATTACGCGCTACGCTAGTTATTTATATTTAAAGTTTGAATTTTTAATGATTCCATTCGGCACCTTCTGTGAGTTTCCAATTTCGCCCGAGCGTTTTATTGCTTGTCGCTCTCGGTCGACGTTCAGTATTACTGCCGTTTTGAGCAATTTTCGGCCTCATGGGCGAGGGGTCCGTGGCGACTTGGAATTTCATTTTGTGGGCGCGCTGCGCGAGTTGAGCAGTCTCGTTGGCGAGACTACTTTTGTCTGATGGCGCTTAATTTCTACTTTCTTTTGACTTCAAACACGAGTATCCTAGGTGGATGGATGCATTTGATTTTGGCGTTTTTCCGAATCTTTGTGTTGCGCGAAATTATGTTAGTATTACGGGCTTTAACGGCGGGCGGCAGGCGCTGGCTGAGCCACTTGTCTGCGAATTGTTTATGGCCTTCTTTGCAAATTCCTCGTGGATTAACCGTATAATATTTATGATGGTTGCCAACATTCTGGGAATGATGTACCGTGTCGAGATGGGTGGCAGGCAGATAATAATTGAACTGCGTGTGTCCATCGGCGCTAATGACGACGGGCACCGAGGTTTCTAATTTCAGCCTGCTTGTTTCATATCATGCTAACCTATTTCGTAGAAACGATAAACGTTTAAGTTTAAAATTACAAACAGACTTACGTTTAATGGATAGATGACATAATCTGAACAGTCGAAACAAAATCAGTGACAGAGATCATTGATCGAAAATACTGGCGAGCATTAGCAAAGTGTTTGTCCACAGATAGAATACTGAGCACCAAAACAAAATGGTGATGATGAAGATGATAAATCTTACAGATGATAAAAAAAACAAGTCTTTGTCTCCCTAATTACTTGAACATGCAACAAGGGACAAAAATTGAATATGGGTTTATGTTTATTATAACATAGTCAATTTCGATCAAAAACGAGATTTGCTTAATAGTTTTATATGCGAGCGGTGTATCACGCTTCAACATACAGGATAATTCTTATTAAAGTAAAGAAAAACTGTTGATAAACATATGTTTTAAAGGGCTTTGTTACGAAGATGCAGTATTGTAAAGTTGAGGTCTGATTACATGCTATAGAGTAGTGATGGGCATAACCGGACAATTTTCATAACCGAATTATTTGCATTCAAATTATATTAATAACCGATTGATTATTTGAATAATCATTCGAATGAATTTTGGCTCTCGATTCGTTTCGATTAAGTCAGCCGGTTTGCCGGTTGGCGGTTCACCGTCATCTGCATCGGCATCGTAACTTGCAGATAGCAGAGGAACTCAGTTAATCGTTAATTATAATAATTGTATAAATGATTTTTATTTGATTTCTAAGGAGTTTAAACCATTGAGAATAGCTATATAAATACTAATCATAAAGAAATTATAAATATGCGAATACAAAGTATCTATTGAATCTATTTTTAGTTCCTAAAATTCTCTAGTAGCCACCCTTCCCTTTTCGCTTGTACATCATACCGGTATATTTTAGAATCCATAATTTATCTACGTTCAGCCTTCCGCGGTTCTAAGGACGCACACTTAAAATTTTCAACATCGAAATCCACTTCTTGTCCCGACTGCTCCGTTATTAAAAATTAAATATAAATCTGTTACGATATTGGAAAATCTTATTTTGCTTTCTGTTTATCCCTTATTAGGCATAATCAACCGCGTTTCGAAGCAAAAATTTAGGCCGTTATAAATTAATACCAACACAGCTTCGGAAAATCTCATACTCAGCAGAACGTTATCTTTAATAGGAACGGCCCAATAAATTTAACTCGTCGACTGGGAGTCTCAAATGTCTTAATAACATCAACAAGCAGCCGCGAGCCTCACTTGGGTCAATCAAGTACATACGTAGAAAAGGTTATATGAGTTATGAATGACGTATTATTTACAGAATTTCGATCACTCGCAGGTCGCTGCGACGTGGCACGTAGTACGTATCAGGATGAGGTTATTTTTCATCCGAATACTTGGAACGAAAACCGAGTTACACAGGTTATTTCAATAAGCGGATAACCGGTTATTTTTGATTCGAATAAGCCCACCACTACTATAGAGGTCTGGTTTGAGTTACTTAACTTACATAACAAGTGCTAACAAATGCACTTGGTGCTTTTTTAATTACTTCACAGGTTGGTTTAGATCTGTCTCTCGCTTTGTGGTTGAAGACTATGTCATTATTTTTTGTTGTTGTTATTGCTGTTATGTGTGCTCAATAAAGATTATTATTATCATTATCTTCCTCTGACTCTGCAGGCGTCTAATATATCAGATCTTTTTGAATCGACATATACATTAAAAACAGTAGCCCTGAATTCAAGTCGTTTAAGACGAATACTTGATCTTGAATTGCGAACCTTGCACGTGGTTGTTTTCACTTCTATGCACAATGTATAAAATATTGTCAAATAGAATCACCCCTACACGGAAGAAGTGTTCAGCGAATACCAAGGTGGTTTCCGAAGTAGCAGGTCAATGATAGATCAACTATTTACCATTTGACAACTGATGGAGAAAACATGGAAACATAATGTAAGCATGTACCAACGATTCATTCAGGTAAAAATCCAGAACTGTATGTCAGAAATTTTCACATATAATCTCATAAGAGCATTAATTCTTTCTGGATTTTTTTTTGAGTGCGTTCCAACAACGTCGTATTAATTTGCCCGAGCGGGACGCAAGGGCAAATTTGGACGTTGTTGGAATGCACGAAAAATAACTTTCGGATATGAATTAATGCTCGAATCCAGATTCGATAAAAAAAATCGTAACGACACAAACCCTAAAAAGAAGCAATGTCAACCTACAAAAAATTTCCAAGAAATTTTGTTGTTGTCTTGGTTACGGCTCGTGAAATAATTTTTCTATTGGTCATTAATGAGTCTCGTACGATTTTCAAAATAAATCGAGCGCTAATGCAGGAAGATGTGCTAGCTCCCATCCTATTCAATCTGGCACTATAAAACGTCATGAGAGCAACCAAAATAGATTTAAATGGAGTATTAACCAAAAAATCCACAGAGATTATAGCCTATGCTGATAACGTAAATGTGACAGTAAGATCTATTATCAATATAAGAGAAAAAATCGTACTATTGGTAAAAGAAGCAAGCAAGATAGGCCTATGTATAAATTAAGATAAAACTAAGCTGATGACCATTAAACCAATAAGAAAGGATGGACAAAATAGTTAAATAGCCGAGAGAAACATCGAAGTAGTCTGCGAATTTACGTACCTCGGCAGTAAGGTTAATGAAATAAATGAATTAGTGCCAGAAGTAAGAAGCAGAATATTAAAAGGAAACAGATCGTACTATGCTATGTGAGACATGTTAAAAGTCTAGAGAGATACGTACAAAAACTAAGTAAATCATTTACAAAATGATTATCAAATCAACGGTCATCTGGATGCAAAACGTGGACGCTCACGAATAAATAGAAAATATATAGTCTATCTTTGAACAGAAAATACTGAGAACATACAGGCCCATTTAGCAAGATAACATGTGGAAAATACGGTACAATCAGAAACACTATCAGATCTATGGAGAACTTGACATAAAAACAACTGTTAAAATATACCGACTAAGATGAGCAAGCCATGTGGAAAGGATGGAACCGAATCGAGTAACTCGACGCATATGCTTCGGAGAAATGGAAGGTAGGAGAGACAGAAGCAGGCCTCAGGGAAGATCGAAAGACAGCGTTAACAAAGACGTGCAATAAATATTATATGTAGGGCTACTGGAAGAAGTACTTTTGAATAAGAGGTATACTTTTCTCTTTTATCAATTTTAGTAACAATAATCAACTACTTCACACCATATACATTAAATATACATGACGACAATTCCGCATAATTTACTTGTACACCCTAATACCCAGCAATTTTACATGCAGATAACAGAAAACAAATAGTTTTCTTTAATATAATACAGAGCGATCAAAAACAAAATTTTAGGAAGGAATCTCTTCCGATAAAAATTATTGTAAATACAGTCCGCTTATTTTATACACTGTGTAATTAATATAAATATATTTGAATTTATCTATTCCCGTGTTTGTTATTTTATCAACGAGTACTTATGCTCAACAATACGCTTTTCATGCATTTCCCTCATAATTTGCTTTAGTCTCTGAAGACGGACATCATCCAGTAAACTTCAATCATTATTTCAAAACTGCTACAACTTTTATAAAGCAAACTTTCCGTTACTGTATGATTCAATATCAAAAATTGATTGGTCCTTTTTAATCATCCGTTCTATGGGTAGTTTGAAAATTACACAGTTCCAAGGGTTGGGGGTTACAGGCCCAATTTCTGTCACTAATTATTTTATTGTTATGTTATCAACGCCATTTTAAGGTAAAATCGTATATTCTAAAGGTCTCATATGAAAAATTCCAGAAAAAAGTTGACCTTGAAATTTATTATTTATTGAAAAAACCCTACAATTTTCTATATACGTCAACTATTTTTTTTCGAGAGTAATAGAAAAAATAAAACTAAATAACCTACCATAGTAACATAGGAAAGTAGAGCGTTTACAAAAACAAACAAAAAAAAACAATGAAAGCATTTGTGGTACACAAAATATTGATTCCCAAAGTTTGCTATTGCAATTTATTGGCGTAGTATTGGCAGCATGTTTGCACATGTTGCAAACAAACGCATTTGTTGTAGATTTTACAGTGATAATGGAATCTTATATTCTTGCAATATTTGTAATGCCCTCACTGTCTGACTGTTGAGGTTGTTTACTGTGGTTACCCTGAAACCATTTTTCGGCTTCGCTGGAATGTTTTCTCCATATACCAATTACTTCAGGATTAGCCTGTATATTGTTTTCCAATAATAATCAAATTGTATTTCGAATTATTTCAATTTATTAGTTCGCTCATTTCGTACCGATTCTGAAAATCCCCACAAACATTCGCCGGCTTATCTCAAAGGCCCAGCTTGCAGCTGTTCTCATTTCGATTGTCCGAACCCAGAGGCATTATATTTTCGTTCCTCAAACAAGCCACTTGCTTGCGAAGATTTTCTTCGTGATAATTACGCCACGACGATTGTGTTTGAAAGTTGAAAATTGAATTCAGATACGATGGGTTTTTCTTTCTGTTATCCTCATATTAATTGCATTTTCTTAGCTTTTACCAGGAATTATTTTCGCCTGGAACTCACAAGTTTTCACCAGGAATTATTTTGTATCCGGAAATCTTCTCCTGGAAATTTTACCTGGAAGTATACAGCTACGTTAATTGTGAACAGTTGCCGTGCTCTTCAAGCACACCCGGGCTGGTTTTACCAGTACTTCAAGTTGTTTCGCATTGAGTAGAACATTCACTGGTATTTAATTAAAGATAGCTTTGAATTTTTATGTGCACTTTACGCCTTTTTTGTGAAAGGAGCACCCACGTTTTTTTTTGCTTGCAACAGCCTAGACAGAAAGGTTTTTTCATAAATGACAGCGATATGCATATCACTCAATTTACCTTGCTTTTTCAATTAATTAAAAAACCCACAAAGGGCAACCTTTAATTTGTTTGCTTGTATTATTGCAAATTTTGAATAAACTCCATATTGCGTAAATCACAGTTATTGACTGCAAGATTATTTAATATTTAATAAACTCTGATTACTTGTAATTCATTTATTTTGAATCGAAACCATCTGGTTTCTGGCGCCCAACAATATTTGTTTGAAGACCTTACAGGGGTGCATAGCTGGTGATTTAAACCCACGACCATATCGCCGATTGAGTTAGCTCGGCCATGGCGGTAGGTGTACGAAATTTTTAGAGCTTCCGTGTCGTACGCGCAGCAGAAGGTTGATCTGCGGTTTTGGCTACCATCGTTAATGATTTAATTAATTAACCGCAGGTCAGCTTCTTTTTTGTGTCAACCCCTGATCCCCTGAATTACCTTCTTGTATTCTAAGGACGATTTTACAGAAGAGAAGATTTCCCCGAGCTCTATACAACAAAATTGTACTTATATATGAGAATTACCTAGTTTCCAGTAGAAGACAATCCTGAGGTAGAAGATTTGGAATTGGTTACCACAGTAACACGACTCCACAGGTTGAGCCTCACAGGCCCAACCACCCCTACCACATCTAAACAAAAAGGGCTAAATTAAAACAACTACATTGAAATATGTCCCGTCTAACAGCTGAAAAGTATATAGGTGCTTAAGCAAATAACTTTTTTTTTATGAAAGTTACAACAAAATGACGTTTTTGCTGCACCTCATATGCCCAACCCGTGGAACAAAGGTTTAGAGATGTGCACTGATGCTGAGGATACCTGCGGTTACTTTTATGGTAAACTTTATCATATTTTAGATCACTGTGTGTCAAAATATTCTAAAAAGTCAGACAATAACTACTCTCCATCCTCCATGATATAACAGTTGCAATATTAAATGAACGGCGACATCAAGTGGGTTATAAAAATATGCAACCTCAATGTATACGACACTTAGCGTATGCTGACGACCTTCTATTGTTTGGAAACTCTGAAAAGGCACTACAAGAAAACCCGACTGTATGGAAAGCGGCTCTGCTAGAAATGGGTATGCGTATGAATATTACTAAAACCAAGGTAATGGTGTTTTCAAGAGAAAAAATATCATGTAACATCAGTGTTGACGCAAAGTTAATCCAGCAAGTAAATACATTCAAATATTTAGGCGCAACCTTCGAGGAAAATGGAAATATGGAAGCAGATGTGAATGCCAGAATTAGCGCGACCGAAAAATTATATTTTGCACTGAGTAAAAACTTCCTGGCTATGAAAGAGGTTTCTAGGGGTACTAAAACTAAAGTGTTCAATGCCATATATACCCCTACTTTAACGTATAGCTGTGAATCGTGGACATTAACACCGAAACTGCGATCCAGATTTCAAGCAACTGAAATGAGATACATAAGAAAAATATCAGGAGTGACAAAATTGGATAGACAGAGAAATGAAGTGCTTCGAGAACAACTCACAGTAAAACCATTACAAACAAAAATAGAAGAAAGCCAGCTGCGTTGGTATGGTCACCTAACAAGGATGCAAGAAGATAGACTTCCAAAGAAAATATGGGAAACGAAAGAAGGAAGAAATAGAGCTCGAGGAAGACCAAGACAGACGTGGCAAGAAGACGTAAGAGAAGCAATATCGAAGAGGGGAGTAGACTGGCAACAGGCGAAGGTGCTAACCCAAGATAGGACCCAATGGAGAAAATTCTGCAAATCAAGCCCGACACCGCAAGGAACAAGGGTTCCGGATTAAGTAAGTAAGTAAGTAATATTAAATGAATGAAAATCAAAGCAAAGTTGTAATGGCAGTATAAGCGTGATAATGACATTTATGCATTTGAGGCATTTAAACAACTCCAAGTAACAGTTAAACATGAAATAAGTAGGGGAGAGGGTGGAGGATTCGGCCAGTTTGCAAACTTTGGCTAAAAATTTCCAAAATATTTTAAAACCATGTGATTTCTGTAAAGTAGTTTGCAGTTTAAACATATGTGAGCATACTACAGGATAAGAGAAACTGAAAAAATAAATTTACTAAAATATATACTCATTTGAAAAAAAAATTACAAACTGGCCGAACCCTCCCCACCTGGAGGTAGATTTGGCCAGTGGCTGGGGTAGATTCGGCCAGCATTTAAAACATAGATTTAAAAATCATTTATTGTCAAATTTATCAATACAACAACCTAGAAGAATTAACAAAAACAAAATACCAGATTCTATAAAAAAACCAACTAAAATAAGGCACATAATTCCATAAAAGAAGCTGCACAGGAAGAATGGAAAACTATAACGAGCTTTATCTAACATCAAGTCCACGAAAATCATAGCTGAAGCAAAAAAGTGACTGTGTTCTTATTGTCCCAGGCTTATTTGGTGCTAACAGCTTTGCAGCTATATCTTCTTTTTGTATGACACTAATATCTTCCACGGCTGGAAAGCAAAAATTGGCTGAGTTTCCACGTCGCCTTAAAAACTTAATTTGAAATTCTTCATTTTTAATTTCCATAATTTGACCAATATAGTAGCAAAGATCTTTGTTTAGTTTTCTAAATTTAACCAGGACAAAATCGTTTAAAGCAAAATCCTCATTTTCTTCTACGTTCTGTAAAGGCATGATTGACTCATCATCGTCCGATGAATTCATTACTTCTACATTTATATCAGAATCACTGGACGAAGTTTCAACAGCCTTATTCTTTGCATGAGAAAATACTTTTCTTTTCACTGTCTTAGTTTTGGTTAAGCTCTTCTTTCGTTCGCGTTCCAACTCAGTATTTTGTTTTAAAATCAGTTCTGGAGTGTCCGTGTATATTTTTGACTTACTTTCTCGCTTTTTTTTCCTGATTTTTTCTTCTCTCTTTGCTTTCGGAAAGGGTCTGATTGTTTCTAACAAGGTTGAGTCATTATTTACGTTTTTAGATGTTGATGGTTGAGGGTCGTCTATATTTTCCACTGCTTGCATTTCCTCTCTAATGGGTGTTGTTTCTCTTTCAACTATTCTCTCTATTATCCCATCTTCATTTGTACTTCTTCTTGGTTCTTCCCTTTCGGTTACCGAACTGGGTGCAAAATCGACGTCAGTAAAAATAAACCTGTTTACTGGCCAAATACCTGTACTTCTGAAGGAGCTTATTATATTTGCAGGAGTAAACGAATTGAGAAAAGCTGTATTGGCAAGTTCCGCAATGTTCCTGATTGATATTACTTTGCCAGGATTACTCAGCATCCACTCATTGAATGCTATGGCAAGTTTATTTTTGAATGGGCCGTAGATACCCACATCTAACGGTTGCAATCTGTGTGTCGTGTGTGGTGGATATGAAAGAAGCACTATCCCATTTTCACGACAAAAATTAATGCATTGAACGCTTGTGTGGGATTCATGGTTATCAATCATCAAAAGTATTTTATTTTCTTTGGAACATCTTGTGTGGAGTACAATATGTTTCAACACTTCGGGAAAGGTTTCCTTTGTCATCCACCCCGATCTGTTGCCCAAAGCTAAACTGGAAACTGGCGGATTTATCATATATTTTGCAGGATTCAAAATACGTGGGTATAAAAATACTGGGGGCACCGTATTACCCGTGGCAGATATAATTCCCACAAACGTAACTAATTCACCTCTCTCTCCTGATGCCACCTGACCGACTTGTTTCTTACCCTTTGTGGACACCACCTTGATAGGTTTTAACACTGTAGATATTCCCGTTTCATCGCGATTATATATTTGGTCTGCATGGAATTTATATCTTTGTAAAACGTCCCCATAATTAGTAAAAAATTCTTCGACACGTGTCCGATTGAATCCAGTGCCTCTAAGCAGGCTTGTGCTGTCTGGTTTTCTCAAAGAGAGGTAGTTTCGATTCCTTTCCATGAAGCCTTTTCTCCATTCAATACCTGAAAGTAATTTTTTAGGAATGATTAACCGCTTTAGATACTTTTTTTTTATTCTGGACTTACCTGCCTGCTTGTTATTATGCCAGTTTTCAGGAATTCGGCAGTTGGGTAGTTTTATTGCATATTCATATGCTAGTTTTTGTATCTGAACATAATTTAATCCATAATTCAAGTCCGATGAGTGCTGAATGTATTTTCTTAGTTGCATTTCTTCATCTTGTGTAAAAACTTGAGTGACTGTATATTTATTACCATACTTATTTTGTGACTGTTCATTGCTCTCATTTCCAGAATCGTCCAGGGCTGTAACTATTTCCTCGTTTGTTCTACGTGCTCGAAGTTTTTTAATTCTTGACTGCAAAGTTGTTCGTTTGATCCCATATAACCTTGCTGCCTTATTTAGGCCACTTTCATTTTTAAAAACAGCACGAATGGCATTCTTTATACCATTTTCATTGACCTGCTTATCAGTTTTCCGTTTGTACTTGCGAGGCATCTATAAAAAATGAAATAAAATAAAATCAAACATACTGGATTTTAAAGTGGGGAAGATTTCGGCCAGCCGAAATGCTCCACCTATGTCATAGCCGAATGCTCCACCCAGGACGTGCTCTTAAATTACTTTTATTCCTGATAAATTCCCGTTGTTTTTAGGTTAGGTAAAATATGTATAACATCCACTAAACTATGGGTTATTCAACAGTATAAATGATTAATAAGTAAAGTATATTTTACTAAATGAGTTTTGTAATAATTTAAATTGCAGAAACTTACCTTTTTCAATAAAAATTTTTTAATACGGCACAAAACACCTCACGTTCGATAACACACATTGATTCACGATTGACAATAGCTGCCCATAGACACACGTTTAAAACCGCCACGAATGTAGTACATCCGTGCCAGTTTTGAACGTGTGCATATGCGCAGCCATAAGCTGGGCATAGACACGCGTTCAAAACTTCCACGAAAAACTACATTCGTGGCGGTTTTAAACGCGTGTCTATGGCCAGCTAATGACAAATACATTTTTGGGCTTCTAAAAACCCTAGAAACCGGCGCGAAATTTAAATTGAAAACTTAAAATTACTAGTGGCCGCACCCTCCCACGGGCCGAATCCTCCACCCTTCCCCCTACTGGTTACTATAAATATGTTAAGAATTCTGAGGAAGAAATTTCTAACAATCCAAACAAATTTTGAACCTCAGAACTACAGACCTAAGAGACAGAGTAACAAGATCCAACATCATCATGACACACACCTCACACAATGGTTCCTACGCAAGCACGAAAGGCGTGCTCCAACTTTGTAACTCTCAACTATGGGCCAGTTGAGCACTACATCACTAGATGCTAGCGTACAAAGCACCAGCCTCTACACTGCTAAGGTAACAAAAGGTTAGCGATAATACATACATACCTACATACATTAATAAGAAATGTTCTTCAAACATTTCCGATACTATGACTTCCAAAAGCCAAGTACTGGTTAACTCACAAGACATTTTTGATGCTTTTGCAGGTTTATTTAAGCAGTCCTATATTATCTCTACACCATGGAATCCTTCGGTTAATGATAATATAAAAAGAAATACCTGCAGTCATTATTTAAATATTCATGAAGTTAGTGAGAAGGAAATATTTGAAATACTTAAGCAAATTAAACCACAAAGAACAAATGGACTTGATAACGTTCCCGTTTTCATTCTAAAAGACCATTAAGTAACAAACGACTTCCGGGATTGGACAGTGTCGTGATTGAGATCGAAGAACAGTTTGTTACTTAATGACAATGGCCATGAAAGCCTCAAAAATCTTCTAAAAGACCAATTTATAAAATGGGGGATAAATATCATATCAGTAAATACAAGCCTATTTCTTAATATGTAATTTTTTTAAGGTGTTTGAAATGTTGTTGGAAAAAAGAATGTAACATTTATTTATTTATTGCTTTCCCATCCCTTATAAAAAAAAAATTACATCTATTACATTTTACATATTAACACAATATATTTATATATAATTACCAAAGTTTATTTTGTTGCACCTAGGTGCAGAACACCTGTATGTGCTCTTTTATCCCATGTATTTTACAATAAATATTATAACTAACTATAGTCTGCTTATGAACAATAATCGCTGTTACAATATTAGAAGATAACAATTAGATACATAATAGAAATGCAGTACGATCTACATGTATTATATAAACTTGGAGTAATTGACAAATATGTATACTTTGCTAAGTGGTATAAACGTTTTAATATTTTTTTTGAGTTTGATGTATTGTGGAAGTAAATTGTAGAACTTCGGTGCCAAGTGATTTACAAATCTTTGATTATTGTTTTTATAACTTATTAGTGTTTTTATGTGGCAATTTGTTTTACTTCTTGTTTCATGATTATGAGAAATTAAATCTTTTATTCTATTGTTTTTGTGAGTGAATGTGCATATGCTTATTATATACAGTGATCGTACATTACAGACCTCCGCATCGTATAGAAGATTGGTTGTACAGTACCTATTTGTTTGCTTTATTTATAATCTTTAATATAGTATTTTGAATTACATTCAACCTAACCAATGCATTACTGTACAGGCCACCCCACACCAGTATACCGTATTGTAACAATGATTCAATTAAAGCTTTGTATACAGTTTGCAGTAACTTTTTTGATAAAATTTCTCTTAATAAGTAAAATTTATGTATAAGTCCTGGTAGTTTCTTAGTTAAGTATGTTACTTGATCGTCCCATTTTAAATGTTTGTCTGTAATTATGCCTAAATATTTTATGTTAGTAGTTTCTTTAATTGTGTCGATTAGATTGTCAATTTTTATGGTATTAAAATTAGGAAGATTTGCAGTCTTGTCTTGTCTTTGTACTTAATGTTTAATAATAACTTAAGTGTATCTAGGAGATTTTTTACCTTTTTTAATTCTCTTTGTATGTGTCAGCAACATGAGATTAGTAGGACAATTGCCTAACAAATAAACGAAAAACAAATAGGAATCCACTTCCATGTATTTTAGTCACAAAATATGCTAATTAATAGCTCGGGGTGCAACTCAGGATCGCCTCCTACGGGTATCACACTTGACATGAGGGCTCGAGTCCAAAGGACACGGCGGAAGTGAGTTTTGGGTACATACCTATTTCAGCAATTTTGAAAAGATTAATAACTCATGCTTTTAGCGTTATAAAATGATTGATTAAAAGGAGTAATTAACCACGCTTCAGTTGGATATTCTAAGGCCTTCACAAGAACTAATTATATTTGCGGCAACTGCCTTTGTAGATAAAAACGCTGAGGAATGCATGTACTTACATTTGGATTCGATGCAGTTAACTGCGGCAAAAAGCTGCCTAGTGCATTCTGGAGTTTCTAGCCAACTCGCACATAGAAGTGAAAAAACTGGGAGGCCCATTTATTCCTAGAGTAACTGAAGAATAACCTTAAGAGAGCCGCATGGGAACCGGCCTAAATATCGAAATTAGTATATAGCTAATGATGTACTTGAGAGACCAAATACTTTTGTGGATTTAGGCGTTACCTTTGATAGAGCTCTCACTTTTAGTGATGAGTAGAGAACGGATTTTAGGCAAGCTGCATATTTTATAATTTATGGCTATCTTCAGATACGATTAAAAATATCACAAATTGAAACTTTTACAGTTCATTGATACTAATTAATGCATATTTTGTATATTTACGCATTTCATTCATATTGTAGCAGTTATGTGCATATTACAGAATAAGCCTGTGATCTTTTTAGCGAAAATTGCCTAGGATTGCATTTAGATATTCGGAATATAAAAAATAACATGAAACTGGTATTTTCTGACAAGCATCGGAGAAAACAAGTAAATCATTAGTTTCTTATGAAATGCGTCCCAAATTAAAGACATCAAAAGTGTGGTTTTGGAATTTACTAGAAGGTATTTCAATTGAAAATTGTAGAGATATTTAAATCGCCAAAAATTTACCAAGAACTGGCGTTTATTAATATAAAGGAAATTATAGTTTTATTTCGAAATCGCTACCTCGATTCGAAATACAAAGAACGATTCTTCATGAATCTTTGGCATTAATTAACAGTTTTGAGAATTTATGTAAAAGTGCAAACGCAAACTAAGTGCTCGAATTTTAGACAAAGTTAATTCAGTAATGAAAAAAAAAACCCTGGTTATACTATCTTAAATAATATATGCCAGGTTTTTAATGGCAAAACTGTCGAGAGCCTTGACATAGTCTTCATGTTATTGCAAAATTTGTAATGCCTTTTGAACATCTGTAGACGTTGGAATATTGTTTTCAATATTTAAATGCATGTTTTAGGCAGAAGGCAAAGTTTCTGCTTGAAAATTTTGAAAAGTATTTAGCTATACCTAAACTGTTTTTATAACAATGTTTAATTTACGAATTTTGTTTCTATTGCCTGTTTTTTATTGAAATAATTGCTTAATTATGATGTAAATGTTGTAAAAAACCATTAAAATGAGTAAAATAGGACGTTAAATACATATCCTCTTTTTAAATTTTTTTAAATAGGTTTCTGATTAATCGACAATTAAATAAACCGTTTTTAAATTGTATAGTTTCTTTTCTCATAGTAAATGTTACCTGGATGGACTTTTGTTCGTTTACTTGTAGCCGCCACCTCTGAAGCCAGGCTGGAACTTGTTGAGATGATCTTGTAGTATTCTAGATGCTATACCCGGATTGTTGTGTGTTGCCCATAGAAATGGATACTAGTATTTGTATATCTATGGTGTTGCCATAGTTGTTGTATCATCTGCAAAGGTTGCGGTCATTGTGTCATTTTGTGTAGGGAGGTGTGAAGCGAATAATACATAAAGTAATGGGCCCAGCACGCTTCCTTGTGGAACGCCGGAAGTGATTGGCTGTAGTTCTGTGAGCTCATTCTGATATCTGACAACAAACTGCCTGCATGCGAAATATGTTGAGGTAAGTTTACCTTAAGCTTGACGAGTAGACCTGTGTACAATATTTTTTATTTTCGAGGGCTTCATTAATTTTGCGTGCAACTCTGTGTACTTGTTCAGTCGTTGCGTGTCTCTCTCTGAACCCGAATCGGTGTTCCGGAATTAATTGTCGTTGTTCAAGCACCGGTTTAATTCTTTTTATTAATAGCTTTGATATGATGGATAGGAGACTTATTGGGCGGTACGACTGCACTTGTTCTGGATTTTTCCCTGGTTTAGGAATTAGAATTATTGTGACTACCGTCCAGTATAAAGGGTAATGCTCCAGTCTTAATGCCGCATTAAACAACATTGTTATAATTCTTATTGTCTTCTCAGGGAGTTCTTTTAGTATCCGGCCTGTTATTAGATCCCATCCAGGGGCTTTTTAAGCATTTAGATCATGATGTAAGGTACCTGCGGCAAATAAAGCCCGGCGGCTAATAAGGCCCACTAGCTAGAATTAAGAACACAGTGGACATTCTTAAAATCCGGCAATATCAAGTTCCTTCTGACTACATATCCAGGGTCACCAGCCGTTGCAATATTGCAAAATCTGAATAGTGTTAGCACAATCAGTTGATATCGGGGCGGTGTGCGGTGTGGATCTCCAACTACTACAATTTATTTACTGTATTTCCATAAATAATTCGTTTGTTAAGAAAAATAAATTCCAGTAAATGGTACCCTGTGTTCTACATTGTATGGACTATATTTTGCTATAAATACATGCACATAAAGGTAAGTGACGTTCTAAGATTTTTAATTTTTTACAGCTAAGAAGCATTTCGGGTAATAAAGCCCAGTAATATTCGGCTAAAACGGCCCATCAAAAGGTATTGCTTTCTGTGTAATAAAAACAAACAGTTAGATATGCGGTGCTGTGTATTGTGTGGCAGTTGGTGCCACGAAATATGTATTGGTTTTACAAAAGACAATACAGATGACTATATTTGCGCACGTTGTGCTTAATTTTTAGTTGTTCATTTTACCAAGAATTTCATTTATGTTATTTTTATAAAAATATATTTTGTGGCTTATTTAGTATCAAAAGTGATGCAAAATAACGTAAACTTTACTTTTTAGGAGGCAAATATTTTTACTTTTTGCCCTAGATTAATGTATTAGTCTTATTTTAGGTGGGCCTTAATAGCCGACAACAATTTATCTCATGGGCTTTATTAACCGAATGTTCGGGAAATAAAGCCCATTCGTATGTTTTTTTTTAAAAGCATGTTCAAAGTTTCACACAAATTTAAAACTGCAAATCTAGCTTTAGTTGCGTTTATGATGGACCGAATTAATGTAATCTTGATTTTGTTAATTATTTTTTGCCTTTTTCGGGAATTAAAGCAGTTTTTTTCTTAAGAGGGCCTTATTTGCCGCAGGTACCTTACGATGTTACGTACCTCTTTTACCTTGAACTGTTTTAGTGGTAGTTCAAGTTGATCTGGTGATTCCAAGTGATCTGCTGCTCTTCTAATTGTGAAATCTGTATTAGGAAGGGCTGGAAAGCCGCTTTTAAGGTGGTTAGAAAATGCTGCTGCTTTCTCTTTATTAGATCTGACCCAACTATTGTCCTCCGGTCTAATTGGTGGGATATGCTTCTGTGGTTGCTTGATTTTTTTAGTTGCCTTCCATAACGATTATTCGGTCATCTCCGTCGCCGTTAGCCCTTGCAGGTATTTTTGGATACCTTCATTCTTTTCTTCGAGTAGCAGTATTGTCACCTCTTTAATACATTTATTTAATTTGGATTTATCATTTGGTGATCGAGTTTGCTGCCATTATTTTCTTAGTTTTATTTTTTCACTAATTTTTGCTTGACATTTCTTGAGCAGTTTGGTGTTCTGTCTGCTGGTGTTGCCTTCCATGCCGCTGTTTGTATTTGCTTGTTTAAGTCTTCGACTGCAATTTCTAGGTCCTCTTTTGTTTTAAGATGTATATTGTCGTTTGTTTCACTAGCCAGTTCTTCTCTGAAGGCATCCCAATTTGTTTTGTTACTGCGAAGGGAAGGCGGTCCTTGTTTTTGTAGAATCTGCGAAGATATTGTAGCGATCGCAGAAGAGTGGTCGGATGTCAGTTCCAAGCATGACTGTATATTTAAATAATTCGCGGCTATTCCTTTAACCACACAAAAGTATATTACATTGGGTACCTTTCTTCGATTGGTGGGCCAATAGGTTGGCTCTCTAGTAGCTAACGAAATGAGATTGTTTTCTTGCATTGCTAAATAGAACTGTCGACCTTTTGGGGTTGGAACAGGAGCCCTTGAGCCCCACCACGGGTGTTTTGCATTATAATCACCTTCAACAATGAATCTGTATCTAAGGGTGTTAAAGAACTGATTATAGTGTTCTTTTTTTATGGTATGCTTAGGTATACTTAGAGCTGCAACTGTAATTGGTCCTAACCAGTCCTCAACTGTGACACTAGTAGCCTGAAGATAATCTACTGTATAGTTTCTGTTTACGTGATGTTTTATTGAAGTTTTAATTATTATTGCAGTACAGCCATGAGCTGTTCCGTCTGGGTGTTTTGTGTCATAAAGAGTGTATTTAGAAAATTTAACGTAACTTTTATTTGTAAAATGTATCTCAGAAATAAGCATTATGTCTATATTGTTCATAGCTAAGAATATTTTAAGTTTTTGGCTTCTTTGAACTAAGCCGTTAGCAGTCCATACACCGATTTTAAATGAGCTAGCCATTAAGAGATTTTGCTAAAAGAGTGTTAATAATGTTTAGCATAGCCTTTCAGATAGTTTGATTACTAATTGCTCCAAGTGTGTCATTCTATCATCCTATTGTTTGGGTTCTGTTGAATTTACTTTTTGATTATTTTGCCATGATTGTTGTGCTTGTTTACTATTTACTGGTCGAGTGTAAGAGATGTTTGGTTGAGTGTAGCTTGCTTGTGTTCTTAACTGATAATTTGCTTGAGTGGTTTGTTGAATGGATCTTTTTTACTTCCTTTTATAATAAAGGAAGTATTGGATTCACCCAAAAATTCGAAATTGAGTTTTCAACAGATCTTCACGTTTTAGAGTCCCCTGATCCCAAAAAACATTTTTTTTTCATTGGTCTGTCTGTCTGTGTGTCTGTCTGTCTGTCTGTGAACAGAATATCTCAAAAACGGAAAGAGGTATGGCGTTGAAACTTCATATATAAGTTTTGTGTACTATGTAGATGCGACTGCAAGCTTTTAAAGAAAATCGCATAACCGGAAGTAGGTGTTTACTCTTGTGATTTTTCAGTTTTTTTCGATTTTTTTCAAAAGCGGCTTTAACGATTTTTTTTAAACTTTACATTTTTATTACATTTTTTGATGTGTATTGATGTGAGATAGGTGACTTTCCAGTTGAATACTTCTAAAATGGGTTTCTTTTGTTTTTTTTCTATTTTATTTTATTAACTCCTATTTTAAATAGAACACCCGGTATATTATTACATTTTTCAGCTTAAAATTTTAGAGAAAATTTGTCTCTTGAACTAACACTCTGTTTTGTACCGTTTTTGTAAAATCTGTAATTTTGAAAATTTTTGAGAAATGCTTAAAAATTAAAATTAAATTTTTGGTTAATTATAAGATCACTGTAAAAGGAAGTTGTGTGCATGTATCACACCAGATTTTTCTCGTAGCGTTGGATATAGTTTTTGTTGAAGTTGCTTTCTTATGGTGCACCCTTTATAACTATGTGGGTGATTTCCCCCGCAGTTACAGCATACAACCTCTTTTCTTTTTCCCGTTCAAGTGCAATTTTCAGTTACAGCTCAACAACAAGCTATTACCACAAGAAAATTGTGCCAAATACCTTGGCTATACCGTAGGCTAATATGGAAAACGCATATTTGGAACAAGAAGAAACAACTCGGTTATAAACTTAGAAAACTATATTGGTTAACAGGAAGGACATCTCAACTAACTCTAAAAAAGAAAGTGTTAATATATAAAGCAGTGCTAAAGCCAGTGTGGTTGTATGGTATACAGTTGTGGGGCACCACGTCTTCCAGCAACATTGAAATTCTTGAAAAGTTTCAATCTAAAGTGTTAAGAACAATAGTTAATGCTCCGTGGTTTATTACAAATAACATAATAGGAAGTGATCTAGAAATGCCAACTGTAAAAGAAGAAATTCTAAACCATAGTAAAAAGTACAATAACAGACTTACAGTGCATCCAAATAGACTTGTCAAAATACTACTTACTGAACACTCTGATACACGCAGACTTAAAAGATTTAAGCCATCAGATCTAAGCAATAGATTTACGTAACCTATAACTAATTAATTAATATGATTATATAATTATGTATTCTTAAATAACACAAATCTAATTTGAGATGGTAGTGTAGAAAAGCATGAACCAC